>JAUZST010079950.1:0-17500 GCA_034779995.1 Parotocinclus haroldoi | reverse complement strand
ATTGAAATTTAAAGCACAAGGTTTAATAAACCACGAACGGGAGTACACCCCTTACAATTTCTAAACTGTTTTACCTTTTCATGGTGCAACACCGAAGATATGACACTTTGATATAATGTAAAGTAGTCAGTCTACAGCTTGTGTAAATGTGCTGTATCCTCAAAATAACTCTGCACACATTAATGCCTAAACCACTGGCAACCAAAGTGAGTACACCCCTAAGTGAAAATTGTGCCCAATTAGGTATCATTAGTGTTAGAAGTGTTAATGGGGAGCAGGTGAGCTAAATTTGGTGTTATCACTCTCTCATACTGGTCACTGGAAAAGAGCTCTTTAAGGATCTAAAAAAAAAAAAAGAATCGTTTCTGTACACAAAGATGGTCTAGGCTATAAGATGATTGCCAACACCCTGGAAGTGAGCTGCAGCTCGGTGGCAAAGAGCACACAGCGGTTTAACAGCGCAGGTTCCCTCGTCCCATAAAAAGATACAAAATGTGAAGGGCATACTCACCTTTTTGAAATACTGTGTGTGTACTCTAGGTTACAACACTACCGATGAATTACACATATAAAAAAAGACACAAGATGTACTCGGGGAAACTCAGCCATTGTATTCTTTGGAAATCAATATTTTTGACCAACCGTTGTATTCATCGGATAAATACATGAACAGAAAAGGAATTATGAATATAGGTCAAATATAGTTTTCTGGATACTTGACAGAATAAGCCATGCATTCTGACGTATATTTGTTAGGTATACCTTTAATTAGTGTATTGACTTACTTTATTTTGTTTAAACTTAAAGTATTATCAGCACACTTAATATTAATATTGAATATTAACCCATACGCATGTGGCTTGAGGACTTTTTACATTTTAGTACATTTGCAGCAATTAGCAGAAACCCAAACCCTTAACATATCGTTTGGTCGCTCGCAAAACGGAGCATTACTCAGTTCTGGCAGAGATTTCGATTTCAGTAAAATGGGATTATCCCATTATCCCAGCCTTTCCTTTCCTCAGCCATTTGTTGAGCAACTTGGCTGGCAGACACTGCCAGGACTCAAACCAGGGTCACCATGGAAGTATTTTAGTGAGCCGCCACTGAGCCACCTGAGCACCTCAGACTTTTATTATTTTTATTACCGTGTGAAATTTGCTAGGAAACTGCCTTCGAGTGTGTCGTGTAAAATGTGGTTTTGTTGATGCATTTCCCGTAATACACGAATAAACCAAGCTACAATCTGTTCACAAACCTTCATTTGAAATCCTTTGACATATTATCAGGTGCTTGAGGGACAGGAGAAGATTTTCGAGCCCAATTTCCTGCAGCTGACCTCCTCCCCTCGGAGCAAACACTAGACACTTTCTGCTGCTTTAATACGCTGAGGATCGGCACTGCATTTTGAATGTGTGGCCCACAGGCAGTGACATAATTCAACTCAAGTGAAGTGCAATCGAGAGCAAAGCGTTACTGCTTTGCCGTGAAACTGTCTACCCAGAATAAGCTCTCCGGATAAAAATGAGTTGCAGCACCTTATTGTTTAATGTCAGTGGATTACACACACGGATGAATGCAGCACTGGATCATTAGTTGTTGACCAGACCCTGAATTGTATCCTGAACACAAAGACCAGCATCGACAGACACTATTTTGCATGAAATGGGTCAGAAAAAGGGTGTCTCGGAGATGGAAAAGGATCCTCACATTTTGTAAAAAAAAAAACTGAGTCTGCCTGGCAAAATGACTACACCTCAAACTCATCTTAAATTTATGTGGTAATTTGCAAAAATAGACTCACATTGGCAGATTGTCCACACAGCACTATACACTCAAGACGTCCACTGAATCCTTAGCTGACAGTATTGCTGTTGTAAAAGACTAGAAAGTAATGAAACGTGCATCAACATTGTTATTCGCTGACCTCAATCTATGTTCACAGTGCGAATAAAGGTTGGAATAAAAATCCAATGTGTTGCTCAGATCTGATTTGATTTAATCTTATTTTGAATGTTTTATCTTCTTTATCAAATATCAGCATGAACCGGTCATTGTTCAGAATTGTTCAGAAGGTGCTTTTACATTGAATAATAATAATAATAATAATAATAATAATAATAATAATAATGACAACAGCAATCTGCCATCCTGTACATGTTCCATCTGCCTTGATATCTACGCTCCATGGTCTTGATGTCTTGGTGGAAGCTTTCTCCTTGTTCTCCACTCATAGTTTGAGTTGATCTAGTTCACTTGGCTATCAAGGCAATGCAATTTGATACTGATTTTTGCTCCCCGTCTTTGAAAAGCAAGCAACAATTTTTGAACTAAAATGTTATCATGTTCAGCTCTGAAGTCGCCAAGAAACTGTAATTGCATCAGAAAAAGCAGGCCAAGCATCCTTTTCTATGGTTTTCATGACCTTTAGGGATTTTCAGCCTTTGATCAGCAGCCTCTCCTCTTGAGGAGAAAGATGATTGTTAGATGGTCGATTTTTGTCTGTGTTCATGCCTGTAATAATTACCATGCAGTTATCAACATGGTTTTGATTGGAAGTCCAAAGCTGTGACTTTGATCTTCAGTCCACTGTATCAGGTCTTCACATATCCTACGCATTTTAAATGGTTTGTCTGGTAACCCAGTTTAAACCCAAAGCAAGCATGATAAGCTTTTCAAACAAAGTCAGATATATTTTTCATTTGCAAAACGACTACAGATGTAACAGAATATATCAGGATCATTGTGGATCTGTCCGCAAACTATACGAGTGTCAGATAGCTTAACATATTCAACATAAACAGATTCAACAGTTAAATTTGGTGCATCCGTATTATTTCACGCTGTTTATATAGCCATAAAACGTCAGCAGTTTTAAACTGTTTAATAAGCTTAGTCTTCCTAATGGTTATACCGAATGCATATTCATTTCTTTGTGCGTGTTCAGCATTTCTAAATAATATTACATTGTTTCTAAAACAGTTTGTGTTCTGTGAAACAAAACAGAAGTGACTGAAGGAAACTGGTGTGGTTTTTGAATTAAGAGTGATTTGGATTCACTGTGTTTTGGTCTTGACCCTGACTTGGTTCAGTCAGACTTGGCTCTGTCTGGATACGAGGCTGGAGCCACGAGTTATTTGTGGATATCTTTCCAAACATGGCATTAAAGACCAATTTTAAAATGTCAAAGGTAACATTCATCTCTTTGTCTGAGCAGGAAACCAATTTGAGGCAGCTCATATTTCTAAAAAGCAAGAAGGTGTTGGATTGTACTTGCTGGCACCATATGCAGGATATACAGCACGTCGGCTTACCGATTTGGCGTAGTTTTTAGTTTGATTTTCCATGAGTGTTTTTTTTTTTTTTTTTTTAAAGCTGTTTATGTCCTCACACTGACTTCATCAAGCTGCTGCGAAAAGATGAGATCTGAGATGTCCTGTCAGATTTCAGGACCACATGTCCTGAAGTGACCCAGATCAGAGTCGACATAGTCTCACTAAGTGCATTTGCCAGTCACAAAAAAAGCTAATCTGTGTCCTATATGAGAAAAAGCCATTTTGTTTCACTTGTAGAGTAAACGTGATCTTACAACCACTCCTATCCAAAGGTTTAAATGCAGGTCAGATGACATGCTTTCTGTGTTTACTTACAGAACATAATACTGTACCTATATACTCTATGTATAATTCATAGCCTTTATTGCTTTGTGGCCTTTGTGCTGAAAGTCCGCATTTGCATTTTTTTGGCCATTAAGTCACTTGTAACCTTGCTGCTTTTGTGAGAAAATATAAAATGAAATTTAGAAATCTGTTCTAATTTACCTAATTATGGCTGCTCTGTGGTCTGAATTTGCAATTCAGGCAAATTGTGTGTGTGTGTGTGTGTGTGTGTGTGTGTGTGTGTGCGCGTGTGTGTGTTGTGGAGTGTAATCATTGTTTTGTTTCACTTTAATCAATTCACCCCTTAGCCCCATCCCGCTCCTTCGTTCATTTATTATGCATTATTCACCCTTTTAAAACAATTTGCCACCCAACCTTTTCATCTCATTTGGTATTCAGATATGCTTAAACGTACTATCTCAATTAATACAGTGCCACATGCTAAATGCGTTTACTCTATAATTCCAGTGCCTACAGCCCCCACCCCACCCAAACAAAACATTTTACAGCTGCGCAAACCAAAGGCTGTTATTCGGTGTGAATGGATGGGAGTCAAAGAATGAGACAAATCACGAGAAGAGAGCCTAGGTCTATAGGACTGTGCTTTATTTTTAGCCTAAGCAGAGAATATAATGATCTAGAGATACATGGTTCAGGAGCGAGGGGGGGCAGCCCATATGTGGACAAAACGGGCTCGTGCCAAGGCTTGTGCCAATGCTATTATACAGCTTTGATTTGAGAAAGAAAGAAAAACAAGTCTTTTTTTTTTTTGCTTCAAAATTGAAATAGTTGTATTAAAATAATCCAACACCAGAAACAAACAGAAGGAACGTAAATGGCTTGAGATGGGTTGATTTCTGTTGGACAACGTTTTTCATATTGCAGATGTCTTTTTTTTTTTTTTAACATTCTTACCATGGCATTAGAAATGAGAACCCCAGTGGCCTCTGCAAAGCCCAAACACAGAGCTCAACACCAGGTCTCTGATGAGTAGGTGGCTTCACCGGGGAAAGAATAATGGATTTAAGGCAAAAACACTCTTTTATGGTTTGGCATATACACAAGTGAGAAATGTGTATCACAATAGCTGTTGTGTGTTCAGGTGCACTCTCGACTCGACTGGATTCGAACAGCTTGCGGATATAAAACGTGAGATGTGTAAACACGGACATCGTTTACACCTGGTCGCTTCATTCGACTTGAGTATCGCAACTGTACCCTGCAGGTTTTTCAAATAAGTAGTTTTTTAAAAACCTACCAATAAGATGTACTTGAAATGTGTGCAGCACATTCCAGTTCCAGAAAGTTGAATCAATGAATCTGGACATCAGGCTTTCATGCGGTTTTAAGACCATCTTACTGACTTCTTTAGTCTTTAGCTAGTTGGAAATCCTCCGCAATTTAAATACAGCACAGTTGCATTACGAATGAACCTAGCACTGTTGCTTAACAGTGGGACCGGTGATCGGTTTAATATACAAATTTCATGGCCATTAACTACAGTGGCTAAATGCACAGTTCAGATAGGATTGGGGACTAGCTGTTATCACTGCATTGTAAGATTATGGACCTTCCCTGTTCAAGACTACTCAATGACATTCCATTTCAATTAATGTCCATAGCAATTTGCATATTAAATAAATGACTTGTTCCATTGGTATACAACGGTGCTGGTATCGGTCTTTATGCTAATGTGTGTGTATAAGCTTGGGTAGTTTTCAAATTAGCTTAGACCGAAGAAGTCACTTGCATGTTTGATTCTAAGCCTATTGTCCAGATGAACTAATTCAGTGTTCTGGATATAGAACCTGGATTATCGTATTTATTTATTACAGAAATCAGGAAAACAATAAATACTAAAGCAAGCACGCCAACAAGGATAAACTTCTGGCTGAGGCTCGTCTACCAACCATAAAGCAATATGGTTTAAGCAACATGGCCTGTAAGTGCCCGTGTTTTCACTTTCAAATATATCTGATCGCCAAAACAAAAGCTTTCAGTTCAGCTTCGCATCAAACAGCCGAAATGAAGGTACATCAAATGCGCTGAAATGCTTATTGCATTACAAGGAATGTTCAGATCATAGCAAGGATACAACCCACCAGGTGTAAACCGAGTCCACTTCAAAGCCACTTCGGGTGGTCCAGTGTGATGAAATGAGTTGCATATTACTTATTCCGTTGTAACAATTTGTTCACAAGATGAATTTGGCTAGCGTTTTGACTAGGTTTTGTTATTTTTACAATCCCAGAAGCAGAGTCGCAGCTGAACATCAGAACAGTTCAGGCCAAAGCAGGACAGATGATAAGTTGAGAACATCAGAACAGAGATTTTTCAGACTGATTAAAATATCTCAAGGCAAGTATCTGGTTTTAGAATAGCATAAATAAAAATACAAAAAGTACCCAAAAAACAAGAAAGCGAATGGATTGATCACAGCAACTGCTTGAGTTATGAATCCACGGAACGTACGGTAATCCCCAGACATGACCCTACATCATAAGACTGACACAACCTATCATAACCACGCCATAAGAAAGTTTTAAAACGGCTGCCTTGTTACTTTTGCTGCTAACTGACCTGATACCTGTAATAACGAGGACTAGTCTGTATGAGCCATTCATATTTAATTAATTGATTGATTTTATGATTGTTATTATTTTTTTTTTAAGGTATGTGCCGTTTAAACATTGCATTAGGATCTGTGGAGCAAGATGCTGACAAAAATGGAGTTACAATATTATAACATATAGTACAGCACTTTACTGTACAATACAGTAATTAAAGAAAGTAGAATTATAGCATGTTTCTTTCTGTCTTTGAAGACTGTAATTCTCTTTTCTGACAGCAGGCTTGTACTAGATTTTTTTCGCCCCTTCAAACGTGAATTCGATTTGATATTTATAAAGCCAAGCATGGTCTGTAAATCTTGTCCTATGGCGATACCTATCACAAAAGCTTTCCGTTCAGCAGCATAGGGCACCGTGTTTAAAAAGAAACAAACTGTGTGCTGAAATTCAACAAAAAAAAGAGCAGATGTACATGGAGACGATGGGGAACACGGTTTTGCGATTTTTGCCATTTCCCATACTTCTTATTTCATAATAAACAAATGGGTGTTGTGGGTGTGGATGAATATTAAACGGTACGTATCTGTATTCTTTTTGTATAATTAGGGGCACTTATCCCCAAAGGGTCCTGTGCCCAGGCATTAGGCGTACAAAGTGTGAGACAAGACCATCTTTTGGGTTGGCTATGGTTTGTCGCTTCGAAGCCAGTAGTTGATCCTGAAATCCTCATCTTCCTCAGACCACTACTGTCATTAACCTGGCTGCAAGTCAAAACCGGTTCTTGAACCCCAGCCCTTGCAATGGCACGCTAGCGTCCGAGACTGCAATGCCACGCGATCACACGGTTTTATTCATCAGTTTATTTAAGCAACACTGGTAAGAACCAGCTGCTGGCAATGCAGTTCCTGCAAGCCTGGGTTTGAATTCTGGATTTAGCATGCATTGTGGGTTTATGGAACCCTGAGCATCTCAGGCTGTGCCCCTGCCTACTCAGAGTGGCTTGGAGGTTTGTGTGGTGCTCCGGTGCTCATACACATAATTCACAGGGCACAGAAAAGCATGCATCCTGAATGAAGCGGCCATCACTGGGTTTGGCAGCGCTTGTTTGTAGTGGTTCATTTTTGGATAGGAGGAAAATCTTCATACCCGGTTTGAACTGCTTTTCCAAAGAGTTTAGATCTAAAATTTAAGGAATCTAATCTTTAAGAACAAGGCTACCTTGTCTGACTATTATTAATACCCTTGATATATGGGAGATGTATTGGCTTGACAGTCGGCACTTAAAGTAACATGACAGCATAGGATTACTGGAAATCTATTATGGTCTACAATACTACAGTGTGTTTTGACGTCAGTCTTATAATACAGGATTCAAAAGTGTTAACCGCTGACCCAGTGATAAAGAATGTTTTTCACATTGTCTGTTAAGGGCATCGTTTGAAGTTTTGCGCTATGAATTATCACTTTATAGCAACATTTTTTTTTGTTTGTTTGTTTTGTTTTTGCAACTGAGGTCATTCCATCCCAGATTCCAAAAAAGACATTTAAAAAAATACCAAAAAAAAACATACAATAAGAATAAATAGAATTTTACCAACATACATATAAAATTCATTTGAACAGAAAAAATAAAAAGCATCTCCATTTTTTTTCCCCCGAAAAATTACATTATTTTCGCTTCCTCTAGTTAGTAACCCTTGTTTAAATAAATACGTTTCTGTAATATTTTTGAACATTATTTCCCCGTGTAGAGTAGAAAGAAGAAACTGAATTAAAAAATAAGCTATGTTGTATTTACAGACCGTGTAAGTATCCAGGAGCGAGCAGGCTGGTGAGACGGCTATACAGACAACACATGTAGATCCGGTCTTGCCATGACCTGCTAATGTATGTAACGTGGGGGTCATAAACTTATGTACATATGCTATCGCTCCATCGCTTCAAGACTCGTACACTATAAGCCGATACCGTTTTTAAACGTCATAAGGTTGGTTATTCAACGGTTGATTATTTCGCAGTGCAGTTCTGACATGTACACAGTTTCAAAAGTATGTGGACACACCTCGCAATGAGCTTAAGTATACTGGATTTAAAATTAAAATGCCACATAAATAATTGGTATTAGTTTAGCAACACCCTTTGATACATGGTGCATACAACAACGCATCAAAAGATTAGTTATTATGGTATTTTAGAGATTTGCATGCAGCAAGACGCAGGTTTTAGTATGGCAATGACAGGGGTGATCTTCTGGACTATGGACCAAAAGGTCCAGGGTATAAATCCTTTGAACAAAGTATTGTCTATGAAGGAGAGGGTGCTCAGAGGCCAGATCACAAGCCTTTAAACAGGAATGGAAAGCAGCCTGGGATTCATAACTTTTCCCCCATTTTCGTACAAATGCTGTAGTAAACAGCCACAGCATTTACATGCGCTTAATAATCTGGTCATAGCCTGCTTTCTGCAGTTATCCAATTATTCAGTTGGTCATGTAAACAGGAAACTCCAGTTTCATAGATCAGATTAAGGCCTGGAATCAGAGTATGAAGCCTGATAGAGAGTGCTTGATTTTATCCCAGTAAACTTGTTTCTCAGTTTCTGATTTCAGTCAGTCCATGCAAGCATAACACAATACAGCTGGCAGGTGCACTTATTTTTAAGACCTCAATTTTTTTTTAATTTTGTGCTTTTTTCAGATTGGCCCGGTAGCTTAATTTTCTGGTGGTATCTGGCAACCCTGGAATTAAATCCAGCATGCATTTAATCTCACCGAACACTATTGTGTAGACTCTGAAACGCGGTACGTGCTCGAGAAAATTTCAAAAAATAATTTAATTAACAAGAGTTGGGATGAACTGGCAGAGACAGGCGCTATGATGGTGACCAGAAAAAGCGCAGAGTCGGAAATGCTTGTGTCGACATACTTTTGACCTTGTATATGCCACACTAGGAGTGCACTATATAGACAAAAGTTTCTGGACACTCATTAACTACATTGGAAAAACATGCATATAAACATGGAGTTTCCCTCCCATTGCTGCTAGAGCAGCTCCAACATGATGTTGGAAAGTAAGTCCCCACTCACAGTCGCCATTGACCTTAATGTCAGTGGTGTCTGAGGGATAAAGTCAAGGTTCAGTGAAAGACTGCCAAAGTTCTCCATCAAAGTTGACATTCCTTTATGGACTTTGTTTTAGCAGGGGCAGTACAGAAAGTCGACGGACTTGTCGAGGAGGTGGGAACCCTCAGAATCCACTGTTTTCCAACTGAGATACTACTATTGCTAATATGCTTTATATTATGAACCTACAGCGAGTGTGGCGTAGAAGTGGCGTCCACAAACTTTTGGCCATATGGCATATGTTCTTTATGACTAGATAGCAGGTGTGTGGGCACACAAGCGAAGCACACCACCTTCCTTCCACATTTACAAGATTAAGTCTGCTCCTTAAACCCCTCTGGCATCATACCACATGCACTCTTGGCACAAACCAGCAGCGATAAGCTCGATCTCCTTTAATCTCTGAAAATGCAAATGTAAACATTGATATACATACAAACCGCTTCTGGTTGGCACGATTATATATACAGTATCATACACAATACAAAAGCAGGGGAACATGGGCTTTGGCCAATACAAACAAACCAAACAAACAAACAAATCAGGGCCAATAAAACCCACTCTGCACTCTATGCAGACTCGGACCAACCTTTTATCGACGTGATATTTGATGCAGCCACACTTTGAACATGAAAGAAAAAAAAAAAAAAAAGCCTGCCTTTAGCAAATTGGTTTGAATCTTGATTTTGTTGATAGACCTGATTGCAGGTTTTCTCTGATCGCACGGTGCTTTTTTTTTTTTTTTTTCCCCTCCGTACCTCTGTGTGAGGATCAAAGCTTTGGCTTTGATGCATTTTTAAATGGCAAAGCTGCCTGATTAAATATAAGTTTATGCTTGATGGAGGTGAAAGCCACGTCTGTTATTCTTGCTTACAGCATGCCTAAAGAATCGCTTTAAGCGAGGCTCGGTCAGTCGACAAGGTTTGCTTCCATGAGCCTTGACATCATTTTGGGTGATGCCCTGAGTACTAGTGTTGAACTTGTGGCACTTAAACTGCAGCTTTTACTGGTTCGGCCTCACGTGTACCTTCACTAGCCAAAACACTCATGTTTAAACAGGCTGATATCATCTCTCTCTCTCTCGCGCGCTCTCTCTCTCTCTCTCTTTCTCGCTCTCTCTCCCTCTTTTTTTTTTTTTTTCCAAATTCACTTATTAAATGAGAGGCATTCATTTTCCTTGCTGTCCAACAGGTTCCTTTAATTATCACTTTACTCTCAGTCAATTACATTTCCCTTCCTTTCCCTGACGATCACTGCTATTTTTGGGGAGTGCAGCAAAGCCTCAGGGCCGAATAGAAATGAGGATCCCCCCCCCTCCCGCCTCCTAATGTCACTTAAGTCATACTATGTTCAGATCTGGAGCAACATGACAGAATGAAGCGCTGCTAAAAATATTTGTCTAACAGGTCAGAAACTTTGGAGTTTCTCAACTGCAAGGTTTCACAGATTTAACTTGTTAGAGGCATCACTGCTGGTTTTAACCCGAGCCAAATTTGGAATGATTAAGTGTAAAAGTTCTCTCCATTTTACATGAAATCAAATCAAATCAAATCAGGATGACTGGTGACACCAGTAATGCAATCTGGTTCTTGTTTCTGGCTTTTGCTTTGACACAGGCTTGTCAGTGATGAACTAAATCTCTTGGCTCATAAAGAACAAAAATTCTACCGGTTATACTTCCACCCATCTAATACCTGGTAATTAAGCTGGCCTATTGTTATAGGATAGGATATGTTATAGGGTATGTTCTCAAAGCTCACAAAAAAGGGATATCCCCATCTGTCTATCTTCACTGTTGTTGTTGTTATTAGAAGTAGTAGTAATCATGTTGGTAATAATAATAGTAGTAGGTTAATAAAAGTAGGTTTGACTTTGGCTCTAACCAAATATTTGAAGAGGATGGTTTATGCATCTACCTGTCTAAACATTAAAGATGGGTAAGTTTTAATTATTAATTTCTCTTTATGGTTTTAGAGGCGGTGCTTAAGCTAGTTCACTAATAATCGTGGATGTATGCTTTACTCAACCCTCCTGTCGAGTTTGCAGTCAGATTCAGCCGGGAACCTTCAGTTTTTCCTTCAAGTGTATGCAGTATTTTAGAAACTATTGTCATCACTAAAGGCCATTACACACCATTGCAGAGGCAAAAAAAGCGAAGTGAAAATGTGAAATATTCAGGCGCAATTTCTTCACCTCAGAACTAAAACACAAATTATACTCAAACTACGATTCAGCTTTTTCTGCAGCAAAGGAAGCTGAAAGACGTTTTACTATAAACAGGGTACTTTTTCATTTTTATATTATATTTACTATGCAGAGCAGGGCATGCATCTGTTTACAGAGAGCAAATTTGTTTGCCCGGTTCTGTATATTAAGGAGTAGAATATATTTTGTAGCGAATGCATTCCCATTATTATCTTCTATATGCAGTTGTCTGACTTCACATCCATAAAACTCAATTTCGGTTTGTTTTTGACTGCTTGGCTGCTTCTGATCTGTTTTCTTTGAAACAGTTTTTGGTTTTTGGTCCAGATAATTACGCTACACTGGTATCAGTGCCCTCTAGTGGATCAGCGCCGCAATTCTAATAAGTACTCGTATAACCATCCTCATTGGCGAAAACTTGAGTTCAAGCCAGCTTGGTTGAAACCTGAAGCGGCAGTAATTGGACAGCGAGTTTCAGCCACCGGCGAGGGATTGCAAAAATCGGCGACGGCGAATAAAATAGTCGCATTTTTTATCACATTTCGTATGGAACATACTGGCATTACTCGCAAGCTCGGGATAATTTGCTCATCCGTATAAATCGTGCAAATAAATCACGTTACCTGTGGAAATTCCTAAACTGTTATACTACACTTTTTAGGCAACACCTTCAGTAGCCATTATCACAGGATAATCCTTTTTCCTTCCATCCTATGGAGGATGGAATGTGACCGTAACATGACAGTTGTTACAGATTTTATGAAGTATTAATCTAAAACGAATGTAACCAGTTACCAGCTGTGTGTTTATATGCCTTGTCCAGAGAGTCAGAAAACCTCATGGCAGGCAAACAAAAGAGGGTTCTTATTTCCTCGCAATCATATCTGTCAGTTACATCGGGTGGCACTTCTATTTTCTATACTATGATGGCCCTGGTTAGAGCCTGCGACCTTTCGATGAGCACTACGAAACAAAAGCCTCCAGCCTTTTCTGTTTCACACCAACGTCTTAGCCTGTTAACACGTTCACACTTTAAGATCCGAGCAGTCAAAATGGCCTTCATCACATCACGAGTAAATTTAGCCTGGTAAAAACGCAGCAGTGATACCACAAAACAATGGGACTTTAAGAGAAACACTTAGCAGGGGATCCTGTTCTGATGTCCACATGTTTATTTGAAACAAAGAGCAGCTTTTTCTTCCATGTAATGAGCGAGATTAACATTATACAAAGAGTAATAAACGTAGCAAATAAATAGTTGCTTTTTTTTGTCAAATTCTGTTTCTCTAAATCCATTTTCTTTGATAAGTAGAACAATACTGGTATTTATCTAGTTGGATTGTAATTGATGCGTCATTCTGTTATGTTGCACATCTTCACAATCTTCACAGAACTACAAGTCATTTGAACAACCTGTGACTGGTAAATTAGGGCAACGATTTTGGGCGCTAACGTCGCCTTTTATACTGTGCTTCATTCAAGACTCTTTCAGTGCTTAATAGTAGGTGTGCTTCCCAGATGTTTTACATTTACAGCTGCGACAGAAAGCCAGCTGACATAAATACGGCTTCTTGCGAAACAATAAAAGGTTGTTAGGCGCTGAGATACCAATAATGACTAAGAGTATTTTAAAAAACAACTCCAGAACAAAATGCAGGCTCCCCCCAAAACAACAACAACAACAGAAATGCCGTTTGGCACTTCTTTAAATCCTGGCTATGTCTGTAACAAAAGATAACTTCAATCCTAGACACGCTCAGATATCGGGACAGTAATAAGAAGATGGTCCTACTCTTGGATCATCTCAGGATAAGTAGATGAAACGGAGAATTTAAAATGCATATCGCTCCAACAGCAAGTCCCAAAGTAATGGCTAGTGCAAATTGCTAAGGTTATATGTAATATTCCAGCAAACCTACAGCAAATCCTTAGGACAGAACTGAACAAAGCAACGTCGATGAAGCATAAAGGGGAAAAGAAAAAGTACAATTCAAACGTTGAAACCGAGCTATGCCGAAGAAATGTTAGACGGGTCTCAGTTTTCCTGAAGCATTTTACATCAAGCTTAAATAATATTTAGATAGCATTAACCAGTATCAAACCATAAACTTCAGTGTTATGACTATTATAAACTAATAATTCATTCATGCAATTTATTAACACAACTCACTTAATTCTGGTCGGTGTCGCGGAAAGGGAGGTGCCTTATCAGTGCTACAGCCACAAGTCGGGAACAAGCCTAGACACACACTCGCACTGAGAGCAATTTAGAAATTCCAATTGACCTAGGATACATATCTTTGTACTGAGGGAGGAAACCAGGGTTCTCACAGTAAACCAACATGGGCATGAGAAGGCCATGGAAAAATGACATAGAAAGGATTCAGGCTGTTCCACCTGGGATTGAACCCCAGGACCTTATATTTCTGTATTGTACCCCACTTATTTGTGGACTTATTTTAAACACAGGCTAAATAATGAGTCGGTAAAGGTGCTGATTATTCCTTTATTCCATTTAGGATAGCCCCAGAAAACTGACAGCCTTAGATCATTACAAGGTTGAGTTACGGGGTTTATTTGGCGGTTAAGAGAGTCTGTTTTCATTTTAAGGGAGTCGTTACTTAAAGGGTAAATTAAGGGGGAAAAAAAACAAATTAACTAATTATAAGTGTTAAGTACTTTTAAATTAAGGCTGAAGTTCAAGGTTTGATAACGTTAACTCCTAAGGAAACTTGACCAGGTTTCTCATTGTCACATTAATCACGGCAACACCTAACGATGATATTTGTGCTACGTGAAACTAGACGCAGACATTTCCACTCTTTCACAGCTCATGACATTACTCTGAATGGATTGAAACCACTGCACTTTAGACATGGACAGATATAAACGTGACTAGTTACTGCATTAAGCCCAGTGCCTTCAGAGAAGGCTGGCAGGGAGGACAAATTTCACTTGGCAAATGGAGGCAGCACGTTAGAATTGCACAAATTTGGGTCCTTCATTAAGGAGGCTTCTAAGTGAGGTTTGATATGCTGGCATCAATGATCAGAGGTCAGGTTTGGTGTTTGACATCCATGATTCTCTGCCTGCCTGTCGTGCTACACGGCCTGTGGCTCAGCCGTTGTGAACACTGAGACTGTCCATGACTAAAATTCAAAAGCAGGTTCATCAAGTTGATTCCCATATTAAGGATGCATCAATCTGATCTGAGACCTGCCTCAGTATTGGATTGGATTTGACATGTTTTTTAGTCTGATCCACTGCTGTATTTGATTTTGGGATCACATGACATATCCCAACATAATTCATGCACATGAACATCAACTTGGCTTGAGCTAATCGGTTTTCCATGTTGCTCTGTAATCAAAACTGATGTTTGAATCATATCAGGAATTACATCGGTGCATCCCGGCTTTGGATTTGTTACTATCATTAGGTACACTCTATAGCTAAAAGTTTGTGGACACCCAAAGACAAGCCTTCACTATGCTGGAAAAGAGATTGCAATTGATTTCGGTGCAGGACGATTAATGCCTAACCTCAGAATTTGAATCTAATCAACAGTCTGGGCACCCTCAATAAAACACTCAATGGTGGGATCTTTCGAAAACTGTGCATGTAATCCAGTCCAGCAGGTGGCGATTAATGCACTAATATGGCAGGCAAATGAAAAAGAAGGAGGAATAGGTTATGCTATCCTAGTTATTTAGTTTATATTAATTTATTTCTTATATATATTTATTATTCCTATTGTATCACCGTCCATTGCTTTATCCAGGCTTTTAATCATTAAATGCAGACAAATATAGGTGCTAAAACAAGCATCCGTGGGTTGGGAAAGAACTGATCGTATTTGCAATACCTTTTATGGGGAAATTTGATTCTGACTTTGAAGAAATTGCACTTTAAACTGCCTTCTGTTCAATTAAGAATTAATTTTGCAGTTACATTGTAAACAAGCCAGCTAAGTTCTCCTTCCAGGTTGGCAAACCATATGTTATTATGATTTTGATGAATGGACTTATTGGTGGTGGAAAACCAATGAAAGTCTCCTACTGAGTGACAAAGATGTACAAGCTATTCTCCAGGTATGTTTGTCTGTGGAGATTTATGGAGTAGAGAGTATACTGAATGAGGAGAAATCAAAAATTAGAGGGGGTCTACATACTTTTGAGCATATAGTGTACACTTTCTTATGACGTACATTACAACGATAAGTCTGGGAATCCATCAATTACACAGCAAGTTTGAATGATGTGCCGTCTTATGCAAAAGACTGGGCACTGCTGGTCAAATTACTTTACTCGCTACAACTTTTAATTAATTTCTGCGACACTTCGAAAACATTTGCACGTGCCAACTTTAGATTCCAATAGCTGAGATCAGCAGCAGTTCCAGTGGTTCGGTGGTAAGAGCCAACTGCTGGAAACGGTAGTTCCTGAGGGTCTTGATCTGAATCCTGGGCGGAGCTTGCGTAGGTTGGGCGGTTCTCTGCCTGTACCCCATGAATTCTGGGTTAGGCTCCAGATCCTAACCTATAAGTAAGGGGTAAAGTAGATGCCTCGTTGTTGTAGTTTGTGGTCTGATGTGTTTTACAATTCGAATTTGGAGCTATATGTAATAAATAAGTTTGCGCTTGCAAAAATCAGTGCGTGATGGGCAACGCTTGAGTGGCGCGATACAGAGTTTCAGACGGTGCTGACGCTGTGTTGGCAGCATTGCAGGTACTTAGAAAATTGTGGCCGCTAAAAGCAGGACACGGATGAACAGCGTCAAACATAACCATGTGCTTGCACGTTCTCTACGTTTGATTTTAACTGGTCAAAAGCCGAGTGCAGCCCATGTTTTTTGGGAGAGAGCAAATGGCTGTAGCGTCGCGCCTCCATCCCTCGGCAAGGTTCAGTCTGTAGGTTCGTTATGGCATTAGAGAGAGCGGGTGAAAAATGCTGCATTACAATAGATTACAACAAAGCTAAATGGCATCTAAAAGCGATCAGCATCTAATGCTGCGAGTGCATTTCTTTTTCTTATTTTTTTTTTCCATTTTTTTTTTTGCTTTCAGCAGAAAAGTTCTAGATATATCTGCAAAGCTCTCAGCATCTCAAGCGCTTGCTAAGTTTGCAGTGGCTTGAGCTGACTGATCTCAATGTACACCTCGGTGCCTTCCTTCCAGACCAGCATGGTTCGTTGTTACTTAGAAAAGAAAATGTCACTGCGGTCGTTACCTCTTGTACACCAAGTGGGTTTGTTTGGCAGTTTCTGTAGCTATAGATTTCTTCTTCTTTTTTTTTTTTTTCTTTTTAAAGTCCGCTCTTGGAGGAGCCCGCTGCAGTAGCAAACGTGAGAGAAGTGCCTAGATGGCACGCTCCCTGTGGTCATACAAAAAAGCGTAAAGAAAAAGAGTCCACACCATATCCAGTAGCTTGGTCTTTACAGTGGATTGTCGCTTGAACAAAAAGGCTTATGGGAAGCCTGCACCCTGTCTAGTACAGACTTTAGACATTCCTTTATGTCTTTCCTTTTTTCCTTTATGATTTCCGTCGGACACAGACAGACATGGCGCGATTAAAAAGTAGCCGTCAGATGGGACGAGTTGTTTTATCCGTTCTTTAAATGCGCTGTGCTGAAGATATGAACTGTATTATCTGTTCATTAAATACAGAACGTCCAAGACAGACAATGGATTTTTTTTTGGTCTTTTTTTTTTTCCTCTTCACATTTCCGTATTCTAATATTGTACATTTTCCTCCGTTCTTTACAAGTTCAAGTATTCTTAAAAAAACAGCAAAATAAAAAAAAAAACCCAGCAAAAATTGGCAAATCTACTCCTATAATCTAGTTCTAAACTGCAATGAGACAGCTAAAATAGCTACCCGAGCAAACTGATAGCCTCCTTTTATTCCCCCCCCTCCCTTTTTACTGTAATTTATCATCATATATAT
>JAUZST010079939.1:0-20694 GCA_034779995.1 Parotocinclus haroldoi | reverse complement strand
CTTGCCACTGTCGCCCTGGGCTTGCTCAACTTGGGATTGGCCTTTTAGATCACGTATTACTGTAAAGCTGCTTTGAGACGATGCTACGTTGTAAAAAGCGCTATCTAAATAAAATTGAATTGAATTGAATTGAATTAAATGAGCTGTTTCCAGTAATCCAGTAGTCTTGTCTAGTTTAGCACAGCGCTCTCTGGTACTACACAGTGCAACAACGCTTCCGGGCACTTAAAAAGACAGAACCGAATTGGATGATAACTAGGGCAAACAATATCTCAGGTTCCACTGTAATATCTGCTCTTTGGGATGAATGTTCTTACTGAATTTATTATCTCTTATCCACCTAATTTACATGTCTATGGAATGTCGGAGGAAACCCGGAATAAAAACCAGACAGGCAAGGAGGGGACACGCAAACTCTACAAGGAAAGGACCGGGCTGCTCTACCTGGGATCGAAGTCCAAGCTTTTAAGAATGATATTAAGAAAAAAACCTGCAGTAAATGTGTGATCGGGAGCAGTTTTGAAGGCAGTAAACAACAAGATTCCTTGATACATTTAATAAAAGATATACTTAAATAATTACTCTATTGTGCAGTATAGTACCATAGTACATATAATCATAGTCTTAAAAAAATTAGGAGATATTTCCAAATATCTCAAAATGAAATTTTTGTGAACAGTGTATTACTGTTAAAAATAAAACAGTGCTGCCGTCACTACGGGCAACACGGTCCCTCACAGCAAGAAGGTCCCGGGTTCAATTCCAGGGTAGGGCGGCTTGGGTCCTTTCTGTTTATCTGCGCGTCCTCCCCGTGTCTGTGTGGGTTTACTCCGGGTACTCCGGTTTCCTCCCACAGTCCAAAGACATGCGTGTTAGGTTAATTGATGTCTGTAAATTGGCCCTTAGTGCATGACTGGGTGTGTGTGTGCTACGATGGATTGGCGTCCCGTCTAGGGTTGTTCATGTACAAGAAGGGGCGGGATGTCAATGGTAGAAAAGCGGGCGCTGCGCCCCAGCGGTACAACTTCGGTCTCGAGTTTCCATACTTTGTTGTCGTATCAGTCAGTACCTGTCTGAGGGGAACTGATTTATAATCTCCACAGCAACATCAAGACACATCGCACTAACGATGCGTGTATGAGGAACATAAATTACTCAGGATTGCACAGCTCCCAAAGTATAACTAGCCCTAAATAAGGGAGTTCCAGTGTCTTAACTTCAGAGACCCTCTGCCTCGAGGGGGCAATTAATAAAGTAAATGAGTCGGGCGAGGGAGATCGGTACATGTTTGTACAACTCTGAACACAAAAGGATGATCATCCAGAGTCAAAGTCGAAGTCAAACTGATTTATGTAGCGCTTTGTGCTCCGTTAGCATGTCAAAAGAGCGACCCCACCCCTACTAAAAATCTACTACGGCAATTTCCCGGTGTACAGTTTCATCACTGCATGGTTTCATCATCTGCAGATCTGGATTCAGGATTAGTGTTTGGTTTTCATTATGAATGAGCAGTCGGGACAAAGGGGGGTGGGAGGGAGGGGGGGGGGGAAATCACATCGCGCTCGCAACCCTAAATCATTTTCCTGTTCGTGTGAAGTTACAGAATAACAGAACAGGTGACTAAATCCCCACAAAAAAAACGTTGTCCCAGCGGGCACGAACGCGCCGACACACCACCGTCCCTTCTTTTCTTTCTACGGGTTTCCACAGTCTGAAGGATAAATTGTTTCTGCTCCTCTTGGTTGCTCAGGATTGCTTTGAATACGTCCGTATGGGATTGTGGTGGCCTAGAGGTTTAAGGTACTGGACTATGGACCAGAGGGTCCGTTGTTCAAATTCCACAATTCCTCTGCCACAGTTGGGTCCCTGAGCAAGGCCGTCAAGCCACAATCGCTTGGACCGCAAGACTGTATTATTTGCAAGTCGCTCCGGTTAAGAGCACTACATGCACTACTCCCCGTTCCACAGAGTCTTTCACCACCTTAGGACCTCGACGTTCTTTTGCTACACGCTAGGTTCTACAAGAAAGAAGCCTTCGGTTGCTACCCAGAGTGTGTACAGCACTTCTCCAACATATTTATTTGTTTGCTTTTACCCGAGTGCTTGTATCAACGATTGGCGTCGGAGAGGAGCTAGCCAATCAGAACACAGAGGGCTTAAAGATATCCCTCAAACGGGTTTTCTCCACATTCAAAGTTACCATAACCACGCCCCCCCGGCTTCTGATGGGCCGCCTCAGGGAGCCAGTGATGTGCAATATTTCTTTAAACAAAACTCCATCCCAATTAGACGTGCAACCTTTGAACGCTCGCTCTGGGACACTTCAGAGATTCAAACTGGCCCTCGGATGCACCACGTGGACATGGGGAGAACATGCAAACCGAGGGGGCGGGATTGAACCGAGCCACTTTTAGTGAAAGGAGACGAAAGGAGGAGATTCAATTTGTTATATGGAACAGTTTGAGCGGGAGAGGACTGACTTACTCATCCAGAAAATCAGCTAAAAAGCTCCCCGGGTTTTGTCAACATTCAGGGCTTATCTGCACACTGTTTCTGTAGGACTTCCTCCATTTCCTTTGCTAATGTACAGTGACCATTTTGACCGATTCTTGTTTTGATCTGCGGTCCGCAGGACAATGTACATGCCCCGCGGTGCCGATATGAAAGTCTCTGAGGTGCAGGAAACAAAAGGCTGAACAAAGCGCCAGAACTTTTGGTCCCCGAAACCCGGAGCTCTACGCTATCGCAATCTTTAGAAAAAAATTTTTTAAAAAAACATTTCAGTTCGTCACCCACCCTTCAACCCATTTTTAATTTTGCGGGGAAATCAATCTGATTCACCGATAATAAGCTTTGACTCCATGGTTATTATGACAGAGTTTTAGGAGGACTGACCAGACATCATCGCTACATTAATTATCGCACAGGTGCTCTCTCATTTATGATGAATTTATACTAAACCCCTTTACTTAAGCACGCTTACAACACTTATATTAAACTACAGTCGGACAAAACCAGTAACATAGCGCTCACTTATAATAAAGCATTAAATATCCCGTGCGATTTCTTCCCTAACGTGTTGAATGTAAAAAAAAAACAACGGTTGTTTTCATGACCACAGCTTTCCCTCACTGCATTTCCCCAGAGCTAACCAATCCCAATAGGTCACTTCCCTATGTCACGCACTGCCGATTTCCTCATCTAGCAAAACGAAACTGCGGGAAAGAATCGCTAGGCCAGGAAAAAAACGAGATTCCCATTCTAAATTCAAAATATTGTAATTGAGACCATCATAAAGCGAGGACTTTTTTGGGACTGTATGCTCCGTCCACGTTTTAGCGCCACTTTGTCTTGCTCAGAGTTGTGGGGGTCATAACCCATCCCACAGAGCTCAACTGCGCACTTACCTTCAGCACCGTGCGCGCGCTGGACGGGCAAAAACAGGTCAACTCACCTACTTTAAACTGAGACGTCTGGTCGTTGGGGTCCTCGTGCTCGCTGGCCAGCATCATGTGCAGGATTCCGAACGAGTTCTGGATGCCAAAAATCGAGCCGTTGCACCAGGTGGCGGCGAACGCCACGAGCCAGCCGTAGCCGCCCTCGGGGGGCACGAACTCAGGTGGACTCCCGAGCTCCGCGTGCACCTGCTGTGGCTCCGCATGTCCTTCTTTACAAGGCCCGAGATCGGTGGAGGTGGCTGGAGGAGGGTTAGGATCAGGAGGAGGAGGAGGAGGAGGAGGAGGAGAGGGCTCGCTCTCTGCCCCGTCCCCGTTTTCGGTGGTGATGCTGCGGTTCTCTGGGTGCATCGTGCACGCGCGCGTGCGGATCGTGCGTTAAATTATCTCGAGCAACTGCCAAGGCTTTTAGAAGAGAGCGACAAGAGTGACATTAAACGGGGAAATTTCAAACATCGCGAGGGCTGCGCGTGCTGAAATCCTGCACTCTGCACGGATGATCCCTCGTGAGCCCATAAAACCTGCGGCGAACGAAACAGGATTAAAGGCTTTGAAACAGCACCGGTACACAGTCCCCCATCAGCTGCACCGGACACGCGCTCCGTTATAAACTAAATCATACAGCAGCTCGCTCGCTCTCCGTCTCTGTCTCATTTCCCCGCCCCTCTCTCACCTTCCGGCCACGCCCCTCTCCGGGTCTCCTGGTTCATCCGTAGACGAGCTTCAAACCGAATCCTTCGTTTTACTGACTCGATTCAGTTAAACGATTCCTTATGATTCACTGACCGACAGGCTCGATTTCCTGGCATTGGCCGCTCGTGCAAACTAATACCAAACAGGTCGAGTAATGTAGTTTAGTTAATATTCTATAGCGAACTGTTTCCAGGTAATTATTTTTCACACTTAGCGATTCAGACATTCAGACAAATCCATCATGAAGTCGAACTGATCGTGGACACTCTTGGGTGACCTTACACCCTACTGAACAGTCAATGTGGGGGCACTCTGGTCCAGTTTGACAACAGTGCCCCCATGCATGGTCACCATAATTGAGTTTGCATCTCATTTGCATAATCGAACAACTTTTCTTGGACTTTTTCCTTTTCTGATGATCTTGTTTAGTGAAATAAAGTCGAATGCCTATTTGTTTTTTCGTCGCTTTAAATTGTTTTAAAATGTTTATACTGTATATGCCGTCACGTGGCCGAACTTAAACCTCCTTAACATGTTTCGTTTCCTCTACAGCCGGGCAAAATCATCAACACCAGACTTAATAAGGCATGGTAAAGTCTTGAGCGTGTTACATAATGTATTTATCGTATCAGCGTTGAGAGTACTTTGCGTGTTCTTGGATTATCATCGTGAAAAGGGGACTAAGTGAAAGTAAGGACTTTTCACCTAAAAGCAGCCTTTGTTCTTCGTACGTAATGAAAAATAGGACATTAGAGTTATAAAGAGTCATAATACGTTTACTTTCAATACTAGGGAGGATGTGGGAGGGTGGGTTTCCTCAGACGTCATCGCTACATTACATTCGGGAAAAAAAAGCACTAAGAGCTTTCGAATCGAATGGCATCGAGTCTTTTTTGTATCGGCTAGAGTTACTGCTTCTGGACCGTTCTCTTTTCTTGCCCCCGTGTCCCCAAAAGTAAGGGAATTAACGCAATCCCATGTGAGCAGCATGTGTGCTCTGGGGCGGCACAGTGGTTCGGTGGGGCGGCACCGCTGCCTCACAGCAAGAAGGTCCCGGGTTCAGTCCCAGGGTGGAGCGGCCTGGGTCCTGCCCGTGTCTGCGTGGGTTTCCTCCCACAGTCCAATGACATGCGCGTTAGGTTAATTGGTGTCTCTAAAGTGGCCCTTAGTGTGTACCTGTGTGTGCCCTAAGATGGATTGGCACCTCGTCTAGGGTTGTTCCTGCCCTTGTGCCCAGAGTTGCCGGGTGGGCACCGGCTGGCCCGCAACCCCGGGAGATAATGAAAGAATGAATGAATGAGGGTCTGGGTAATTATGTATATACAATTAGGGAAGAATTAAAAAAACATACAAGAAATTTGAATAGTGCATTTATATAGTCCTAAATAAATACGCTTTTCTTTATTTTGCCCTTTCATCAGTTCCTCAGAGTTAGACCTTACAGTACTCAAAAAAAGAGTTGATTCTTTTCGTTCTTATATGACTTATTCCATTAAATAATGACATCTGGTGTACAAAACACGCCTCGCGTTTGCAGTTCCCGGATTTATTACGACATAACTTGACATCTTCGGTGAAATAATCTATCTGAAGTTCTAGTCACACTACAACACTGAAGTGGTCGATTTGAGACGCACCCCTCACTGAGGACCGGGCCGAATCTGGGTGCGCGCAGCGCGTTCATGACACGAACAGGTTCACAACACACGATTTCAGTGTCGTGTTACTTTCTTGCCGTATCAGCACCGTCTCCTTTTGCTCCAGCCCCGAATAATTCGCACAACATCAAAAAAACAAACATGGAATTATATAAATGAATGCAACCGGTTTGTTTTAGATTCATATAAATACCTTTCAGAGTTGGAAAACCCTTCAAATCCATCCTCCTCTTCTTCTTGGTCGGGCCTTAGCTTGTGACACACAAACCGAGTAATGCCAATGTTTTTTGGGAAGCCATGATAGCGAGGTATCATATGGGGCGCGTCCCAAACCGCACGTCCCCGCACTAAAGAGTGTTTCAAAAAAGGGTCGATATGAACCGCCGAGTCCGGATTTGCTCTATAAAGTCGCAATGTACGCAGCAGAAAAAAAGAGAGCCTAAAATATGACCGCTTTTATTTTAAACTCAGGAGACAGTTTGGACTACTTGGATTGGAACGCGCCCGTGCAATAGGCTTTCGCACAGACGCGCTTCCCTGTTGGAGGGCGCAGTGTAATGTATGTCACAATAATGCGCCGCGTCGGACAGGAGCGGCACCGTGTACACGCACTGCACGTGCCGCTCTCAATTGGCACCTGTAATTTAAGGGAGATGGGGGGGCTTAATGGTAATTGGAAACACTTTGCATTGAACGTAGACTCCCTGGTTGCTGCTAAAATAGTTACGTGACCATTAGGAGCAATTTAGCCAGGAAGTAAGTACAAATATGGAAAGCACCTTCCAAGGACAATCCTGAGAAAGTCCTGTACATAACGTGCAAAAACACATAAAAACACACTGTACAAACACGAACACTAAAAACAAAGCTTCAAAACACCATCGGGGCAGATTATCCAAAGGCCAAGTAGTGTTTGTAGCAGAATGAAACTTGCATAATGAAGACTGACGAATGGTGACAGGAAGAGCATTCCAGAGTCTTGAGACAACAAAAACTCGATTGCCTAGATTGTTTCAAGCTGCATTCTCAGAACCACTAACCTACCTTGGGACACCTGATGGGATCAAACCTCACTATGCGAAGTAAATCATATATATATATATATATATATATATGAGGAAGCAAATCCTTTCAAAGCTTTAAACCACTAAAATGATCGTTTAATCAACCCTGTACGGGACACAAAGGTCGTGGAGGCATTCAACAACCAGGTTGATATGGTCACATCCATCAAAAGGATTTACTGACGGCTACACACGATACGGGGCGGGCACAGGGGCTCGGCGGGTAACACTGCTGCCTCACAACAAGATGGTCCCGGGTTCAATCCCAGGGTGGGACGGCCTTTCTGTTTGGAGTCTGCATGTCCTTCCCATGTCTGCGTGGGTTTACTCCGGGTACTCCGGTTTCCTCCCACAGTCCAAAGACATGCGTGTTAGGTTAATTGGTGTCTCTAAATTGTCATTGAATTCTGCATGCAAACACCCCAGGCGTGCAACTGGAAACAGCTGCACGCCGGCCCCGAGCCCGGATAAACGGGGAGGGGGGGAGAAGGCAACGGCAAACTGCTCCAATATCCTGCCGAAATACTTCATGGATCACATGGACGAAAGACAGAAATGTGTGGAGATCGCCGATCCACCAAGTGACTTATTTTTTACTTATCAAACCTGATTTTCAAACCTAATTTAAATACTATAGTGATCATACAAAATACAAGTAACGCTTTAGAAATCTATTTGTACAACATACAGAAGTGAAAAATACTTTCACGGAAAATCAGGAGCCAACATGTATCACATGTGCAAAGATCATGTCCCACCAAAGATCATTTCCTCCTGAGGGCATTGCATTTGGGCCAGCTGTAAGTGTTCTCTTGGCATGTGCCGAAACCAGATTGGTCAGTCAGACTGCCAAGTGAAGTTAAAGTCATTACATCCGTGAAGGTTTCCCTGCTCTATTGCACGTGTTTCGGGGTTAATAAAGCCGTGTGTTTTCAATACAGTGCCCGTGTCACAAATAAGTCCGTTCACCTCACACAACTACAGCAAGGCTTCCTAGGTTACCATGGCAACTAGCCACAGACCTGCTCTGAGCAAATTGCCAGTGCTCCCGAACAAGACCTTCCACCCGTAGCGCAGCAGCTTTCTTCACTAGACATGATATTACGACCAGATATTAAACAAACAGGCACTTGGTAGAAACCCAGATCAGCTCAGGTTTCACTAGCTCCCATTATTGTATTACTTTCTGGTCATGTGACCCTCTCTGCTAAGCTGCAGCATGGCGGAGCCAGTAATTCATGGTACCGTGGCAGCACGTAAGGTGTACAGAGGGGCGATCAAGGTAACATCTCCATAACAATCACACATATAGGAAAGCGAACGTGTTAGCTTTTCACCTTTTGTTTACTGTTAGACACCCCATTAGCAGATTCGATTTCATTTCTGTTTAGTATCTTAGCAATCCTTGTAGTTTCAGATCAGTCCAGATATCCTAGATCTGCTATTTGGATCATTTCGTTGCTATAACAGAAGCTGCAACTTTGGATGACAAACGGATTTACGGGTTTACATCTGCACGTAATGGGATGCTTTTCTCTTTTTTCTCTTTTTCCTTACAGACATAAAGTCTACCTTTTTTTTTTCTTACAGCAGATTTCACCATTATTCATCGTGGATTTTGGATGCATCGCGTTCAAACGATGGTTTGTTAAATCACGTGTCTGATTTGCAACTACCGCTGTTAACCAGCATGGGGCAGCACTGACTCGCTAGAAGATGACGCACGTGCTAAATCTCCTTTACCACTGTACTTCGTGGTGCGCAAACTTATCCGCCAAGCTTTCTAAGCATATTTCAGATCTACAAAGACCCCAGTTTGAGGTCCAGATGAACCCAGCAGAACTTTGCTGTTTTTTTTTTAAACAACACCCAGAAGACCACACCCAGAAAACATGAATTAAGGAATAGTTACTCACAAATGTAACAGTTTAGAGCCAAATAGTGTGCTTACAGGCTCTCTACTGTAGTGTTTGAATATAGCTACGTACCCTGAAGGTTTGTTGCTGGAAAGATCTATCAAATGAATCCACTTATTCCACCCCTGGGCATCCCATGGGGCGGTTACACCAGTTTGAACACCGCCCTAGTTGCTCAAAAGGAACACTGTTGGAAATAAACAGCTCTATAAATGAGAAATGGATACTAGATAACATATATTTCACAAATATACTGGCGTACTTTACACGGTGAAGTTTTTGTTTAAGTAATTTACGAGTGTTATGATTTTTAGTCGGTGGGAACCTGCCTCCTTAAACTCCGAGCCAGTGACCTGAGCTTGAAATGTCATGAGACTCACTATGTTGGAAAACCCCCATGGGATTTGAATGGTCAGATGGTGATTTAAAACGCCCACATCTGCTGCCTCATATGGTTTTGACAATTGTTACTAATGTTACTAAAAGAAAGGCAAACAATGTAGAAAGCAATCGCAAAAGCAAAACTGTATTTGGATTATTTCGTTTAGTCTTGAGTTAATTATCCTCTATTGCCGTTTTCAGCGCTCATTCCCAGGACTTTGTACTTGTACTTGTTTGTACTTTGGCAGCAGGGTTCAACCTTGAGCTGGAACCCTTCGTGGAACCCGGTGGAGGATCAGTGAATCCCAAAACACCCCCACCCCAAACTTTGCAAAACGTCTCAAAGTATAAAAAGTGCAAGGAGGGCCTTTTTGTGACAGACCTTCCTACACAGTCACGCGATCTAAAACCCTTAAGCATTTAAGGGGGCACTTGAAGACAGAACAAAGAGCAGTCAGTAACCTCACAAGTTGCTCTTCGGTGTATTGTGTAATCATGGTGGATGACATGGATCATCACATTTAACGCAAACCATGACGCGCTCTAGTGCATGCTGTCGTTACAGCAAAAGGGGAACATGCAAAATACCAATCGGTTCTGAAATGCGTGACTCAGGTTGCTATGTAAGAAGCCCCAGACGTATGGAAAAATCTAACCATCACAAAATATCAAGATCACAAACCCTCAAATGTCGAATGGGGACTTATCAGGTGGCTGATCCATCAGAGGTCATTTTGTGGGGTGTAAATGTCTCTATATGTTCTATGTTATCTAACACTGACGTCATTAAATGTATCTGTTTTTGTGTAAAGACTAGTGTAAGTACACACTGTCAGATATTACGCCATACTTCATTTACAATACATCCCACCCATTCATTTACCTCTACATGAGCTCAGCTTGCCGTCTTTAAGCCATGCGCCACAATGGGAAAGCAGAAGTTCAGACCGGCCCCCCGTGTCATCATAATTCGGTCCGTTTCCTCCCCCGGCTGACTGTAAGAGGTATAGGAAACTTTGGGGCATTAGTGTGGAGTCTGTGGAGGAACGTGGGTGTGTGAAGTGGTAGGAGGATGGAACACATCTGGAAGGGATCTGCTCTGCTCTCTTATTAGAAATAGAAAACACTAAATCACAACATAGAGGCACAAAACCTATTCATCAATGATGACGTTTATCAATTATTTAAAGTTAACACGTTTCCGCAGAGCCAGCGCTCATTTTCGGAAAAAACAAAAACACCAATCGACACAGGTTTTAGCAAATACAAATGTGAAGGTTATTTGTGTTATTCTTGTGAATTGTTTAAAATCTTTGGACGGGATCGAAATGAAAGAATGAAGACAGCCAGAGGAAGAGCCTCTCCAGACATCCTTTGTGTGTCATGTAGTAAATATGAAAATGCAGGTTGACTGGCGCCTGTTCTGACACGAAGGTTCTGCCCACATCATACCCTCAGTCTGAATTCCTTTTATTCTACCACGTAACAATATCACAATAACTACAAAACTCAGTGTTCCAGCTGCCAGACAAGACGTCACTGTTACCTAGGAGGTCCATCTCAAAAACATCTACAACCTATAGGAACCGTGGTACAGTTAGAATGATAATACACAACTCACACAGACGCAAAAGAGTTAAGGGGTTAGAGGGAAAGGTCAGAAAAATCTCCAACACAGAAGAAATGAAAAAAAAAGATTAGGTGGAAGGAAGGTAAGTTCATGAACATGAAGTAAGGAAGATGGAAGAAGAAAGGCAGAGAGAAAGGAAGAAATTAAGGGAGGAAGGTCAGAAATATAACAAAACACAGAAAAAAAAGATTAGGTGGAAGGAAGGTAAGTTCAACATGAAGTGAGGAAGAAAAAAGGCAGAGAGAAAGGAAGGAAGGGCCCAAGGACCTCCCACTGAGGACTGATTTTAAGATCTATTTTGTTACTTATTTTATTACTAACTTAAATGTTATTATTGAGTTAAATGATTAATTAATTTACTTCATTTTACTATTACTTTCCTATACTTTTAAGTATTTACTTAATTAACATCCGGGTCACCCATGAGGGACGGGTCCCATTTTGAGTCTTGTTTCCTCCCAAGGTTTCTTCCTTCTACTTTCAAGGATTTTCCTTGCCACTGTCGCCCTAGGCTTGCTCCATTTGGGATTGGCCTTTTAAAATCATATAAGGTTGTAAAGCTGCTTTGAGACGATGCCCCGTTGTCAAAAGCGCCAGAGAAATCCGAAAAGAGGGAAGAAGGAAGGAAGGAAGGAAGGACGAAGAAATAAAGTTCAAAGGAAGGAGGAAAAAGCTTCGCTCGAAAAACAAGGAGAGCAGAAAGTTAAGGAAGATCTGAAGCCGAAAATAGAAAGGGCATAAGAAAGATATGAATAACCAAGCTAGGTGTGAACCTTAAAGTGTGCAGTGGTAATCCACAATGCGATATGTTTGAAAGTCCAGGCTGATCTTAGACAAGTTTGAGCTTGTGAAGGTGTTTTTTCCTTAGATTTGATTGTGGAAATAAAATACAACACGCTCTGTCATGTCTGTGGCCTCTGCCAATATAAACAATTTTACCAGAAGTCAGGAGAGAGAGAGAAGATCATGAAGCCCGCACTTTTCATGTCACTCTCAAATAAAAACGTGCGTTCGGTTTTGTTCGTATTGCAAGAAATCTTTAATTCATATAATCAAGAGATCCGTGTCCATTTCTATTATTTAGCCTTAAATGGCTGTGAAGGATTAAAACCCAGAGCTTAGTGTTCTCCTCTAAGCATGTCCAGCTGCTCTGTGACGTTACATATGGATGGAAAAGAAGAAAGGTGGAGAGGACGGAGGGAAAAGCAAAACCAAACGGATTCAGGACGGAATTAAGAAGGAAGGAAGAACAAAAGGGAAATGGAAAAGAAATATGTTCATAAGGAAAAAAAACAGGGAAAAGTAAGAAGGGTGTGAAGGATAGAATTAAAGTTTGGAAGTGAAGAAGAAATTGAGGAAATGATGGGAATGTAAGGGTGCTCAGAAAGAAGTTTCAGCTGGACGGGCAGGACCTCTATCATGCTTTTAAATCATTTAAACCATCATCAGGGCTCTGAGGTTCGCTTCAGACTTCAACTGTACACTTTATTCTTTTTGTATTTTTTAAAAACAGTCCTTTCGCTTGCACTGACTATACGGATACGGGTTTTAGGACAATTTTGCAAAAAAAACAGGAAGGACAAAATAAAAGAAAGCCTCCAAGTCCTGGGTCAGTGAGCCCCATTAGTCTCTTATCGTGTGATCCAGACATCTGGATTTCATGTCGTCTTTAAAAACATGTTTGGTTGCACAACAAAAGAAAACTTACCTCACCGCAGTCAGTCCCTTATGTTTGTTTGATCTGGGATTTGGCTGCATGTCCCAGCAAATGGTACTGCTGGAAAATAAAAGCAGTTCGTCTGAGTGTCACCACGACTACCTGCAGAACATCTGTCCAGGTTCTTATCTTCAGACTGCAGCTAAAGACAAAGCAGTGAGTCAGTAAATACCGAGCAGGTTTGGTCTGTCTAAAAACCCCATGACCACAGAGCAGGGTATATATATACATAAATAAATATATATAAAGCTGAAAGACCTGGACAGGTATACCAGCAGCACAAGGGATAATTTACACAAAAACATAAAACATCGACACAAAACTACAAACCAAACACTTTAAAACTGTTTAGCTGTACATCAGTTTGGATTTTAAGGTCACTTTGTAGGTAGTTTTAAGCAGAAGGTGCAGAAAACTCATTCTGAACTTTGGGAAGAACAGATTCTTAAGAACAAAGATTCATTTTCCTGCTTCACCTTTCAGTAAGAGGACAAATAATCCGGTAATTTACCAAGAATGGCTTTATACATACATATATATATACATATAACTCCCAAAAATGATCTGACATCTGAATAAAAGCTATTACATAAAATACCAACAGCAAGAACAACAAAAGCAATAACAATTGAACAACAAATTCAAACAGAAATGTTTCTTATAAATATGAAATAATTAGGAACATTTCTCAGTATGTTTTTCTGCATGTAACTGGCCTATGTCTTATGTCTAAGTATTAACAAAAAAGGCTAGATAAAACTATATTAAAAATCCAGGATCTAGAAACGCTGAACTTTAAGTGAACTAAACAGTACCGGTACCGGTCCAAGGATTAAGTGAATGGGAACGAGAATGGGAACCGTGATTGGTCAGTATTCGAATGAAGAACCCAGTGTTTCTGGCATAGTGTCCTGATCTGTGGTGACCTTGATGAGGCTCAATTAGGGTACCGAATATTAATGAGTGAACAATGTCATTATCTCACAGTGTCTTGCCAAATGTGAATCGCCATGAGAAATGAAAAACAAAATAAACTCAATGTGACTAGGCTGAATGAGTAATATCATGATCTGCTGATCTGATATTTCTTCAGCTCTTTCGTCACGTCGGGGTTTCGATGAGTTCCAACACGTCTCGCCTACAGAAGGAAAGTCGTTTAACAAACCCGGGCCTCTCTGCACAGCTATGACTGCCAAAAAAGGGAGAGGGAGACGGAAGAGGAGGAGGAGGGTTGGGGTGTAGAGGGAGGGGGCACTTTTTGGAAGAAAAGAGGACCGTTCAAGAGCAGCGAGACCCGGACAGACCTCAGACGTTTGTGGGAACCAGCAGGAAGACTGAAACCTTAGAGGTAAGCACATGCACCTCTCAGGTTCATCATCCCAGGTACGGGTGTGATGATCTGATAGAGTGACTGCACATCATGATCAAGAAATCTGAACAGAGCTAATGAGTATGTGCATTTATATGTGGATTGGTATTTCTTACCAACAACAAATGTGTTCCTTTATTAATCATGCTAAAAATTAAAACGGTAGATTTAGTTGTATATGGACCGGATTATGGAAAGAAACAAAACGTATGAGTAAACATAATGAGCAAATCTATGATTCATGGAATACGGGACATACTTGAGGAAACGAAAATGCACCCATTCGTCATTTTACGTTACATTCAGAGGTAGTTTACCAGTAATTATGAACTAATAATATAATCTGATTAAAAGAGCACCACTGTAGCGTAAGTCAACGTTCTCAAAGCACTGATATGGTGCAATAAAAACCGCAAAAGTGACAATTTCTTGCAATGGGAAGGTTTCTTGTAACGCATGGTTTGATCCGAGAACGTATCAAATGTTTTCCTGGAAGTAGTCGATTTCCACTAAGAAATGACAAACAATAGATAAGCTGAGCTCATGCCCAAAAGGCGTAATTAAGTGGTAAGGTTCTGTATAGGAACATCGAAACAAACCACCCTGATTTAGAGAGAGAAACAAAAGCAGAACTGGCATCTGGGCGATCATTGCATAAGCTGTGAGAAATATGGAACCATGTAGGATGAGATGGTCTGTGGACGACCACGTGATTGGCAAGTTCCTTCTTTGCATGTGCAGTTGAAATCTACCAGGCCATCTGGAGAAGGTTTATCAAAAACCTAATTAATATTCAAATCCGGACCCCACAAAACAAGATCTCAAACCCGTGCGGTGCAGCCAGGTTCCCACGGAAACCAGCCTGAAGGATGAGGCGCCTGGAGTAAGAATAGACCCCTGAGTGTTTACTGTGCACGTTTGTTATGTAAGAGAAAATTCCTTCTATGGGAAAGAAGAAAGGTTTTCCCTAAGGGTGTGCTATTATTTAGGTACATCATCCAGGTCCAGGATTAGGGCTGGATTAGGATTAGGGTCACTTCATACAAGTTTGTTTCTTTATTAATGTAAAAAATGTTATGTAATACCATATGCAGAACAATATTTACCAGGATGCACTGGCAATTCGATTCTCATTTTGTCGTGATTATCGATTTTAGAGTTTACCTTACAAAACGCTCTGTTAAAGCTTTACCAAACATCTTCAATAGTTGCGTGAAAACGTTCCTTTTTTATACCTAAAGAAAAACAAATCAAAATAACCCGTACTTTTCTTATACAGAAATTTAAACAAAAAAAAAAAAAACATTAGCGATCTCACTAAGAACATCTGTGATTGCACCCTCTGGTGTTAAAACAATGCAATTACATTCGATTTCATAATAAACAAGAAGCCGGCTTCTATATATATATATTTATATATATACACAACTATTTTGGAAATTGTTTGTATGACCCTTCTCTTTTAATATAAACATGATAAGGGACAGAATAATAATGCAAACACACCGAAGATAGAAATTTAAATCTAAATTGTATAAACACTGGCGTCTTTACGAAATATTGTTAAGTAGATCAAGAGTTCTAGATCTGAGATCCTTTGAGAATTACGTAAATCGAATTCAATCAAGCAGCACACGCTGAATTAGCCATGTTTGGACACGATTAACTCAACAAAAATTCTTTTTCAGGATCAAGATGCAGCATTTGACTCTCATCATTCTGGCCCTGATTCACCTCAGATTATTTGCCTTCGTGAAACCATTAGAGTCTCAGCCTCCGGTTACAAAAACCCCCATCAAGTATATCGAGGTTGAAGAAGAAGACTATGATTATGAAGAATCCACCACGCCCTCCTCCAAGGACCCTGAGGGACCCAAGGCGACGACCCCTCAGTTCACCCCTCGAGAGTGTGACTACGACCCCTGCACTGTTTCCGCAGTCCCCTGTTCGGTGACTTCTGCGTTAACAAAGTGCTACTGCCCAGGACTTAGTGGTGCAGACGAACTTCCTGCAGCTCCTCTGCTGAAAGAACTGAAGCAGGGTGCGCTCGGGGAGGTGGAGGTCCACTGGTGTGCTCCTCAGTCCACCGTCACGCACTACAGAGTGGTGACGGAGGGAGGGAGCTTCAGCGGTCTGGTATTTAATGAGTCTTCACGCAGCGGGACTGTTCACGGGGTGAAGGTGGGATCGCGAGTGTGCGTGGTGGCCGCGAACAACGCCGGATTCAGCACCGAATCCACAACGTCATGCGCCACGTTTGAGCCGCACGAGTCCAATCGGGCGGCGCTGATATCCGGGGTCGCCGCTGGGGGCGTTGGCTTTTTGGTGCTCATAGCGGTGGCCGGATTGCTGATTTGGAGATGCAGGAACCGTAAGAAGAATGGGACGGGAGATGGAGAAGGGCTGGGGAATCCGTCGTACTCAACAAATTAAACGCTCCGACTGGAGAGGATTCAGGATTGAGGATTCTCAACACGCAAGACACGAATTAGACTGTGAACATCTGAGCCAACCTGACTGATCGACCAGAGGGAAGATTCCAATCAGAATGACGGTCATGAGGTCGATAAGGGCATGTCGGGACTAAGGATGAGAAACTAGAAAAGCTAGAAAAGCTGTTACGGAACAGATTTACACTATCGTTAGTGAGAATAAGATCCTTATAAGATCGCAAAGACGGTCACTGGCGCGAATGGGGCACTGGCCACTGGAACAAAGGGAGCCGAAAGTATGTAAACGTGTGTAAATGAGATTAGATCAGTCTTGTGCATCTTGGCCAGACATGAACAGTAAAACAAAACAGCACAGTAGGTGAATGCACTTTTTCGCGCACGGTTGTATACGTAACATTTTGGTGGACTGGCGGTTAAGGTACTGGACCATGGACCAGAAGGTCCAGGGTTCAAATCCCACCTCTGCCACAGTTAGGTCCCTTAACCCAAGAGCAAGGCCCTTAACCCAACCCATAAATTGCTTGGATTGTAAGACTGTATGAATTGTAAGTCGCTCTGGATAAGGGCGTCCGCTAAATGACATAAATGTAAATGTAACTGCGTTGCCATAACAACCTTTCTGAGAGCCACTGTACTCGCGTTTCAAAGAGTTTTAAATGAATCGTAGACGTGCTTGTTGAAAATACTAATGCTGGAGCATCACTTGTGACCTGGGACTATTTACTCACATCACACTGAAAGTGGGACTGTGGTGGCTTAGCGGTTAGGTTACTGGACACTAGACCAGAAGGTCCAGGGTTCAAATCCCACCTCTGCCAAGCTGCCACATTGGGGTCCCTGGGCAAGATCCTTAACCCACAACTGCTTGGATTGACTCTGGATTGTATGTCGCTCTGGCAAACGTCGTAAATGTAAATGATGTGTAACTTTGTGTATAGATGTGACTTTGTGTGTGTCGCTGAAATGGCCGCTGATGTTAAATCTGTGACTGTTGTGGTCAGGTTTTAAGTCCCAGACACTGAAAACTGTCACAAGTGCCGGGATTGTACACTGAATAAGAGGTCATCTCATTTCACCCCTGCTTATCCTGATCAGGGTTGTAGCTGAAGCTTCTGGAACCTAATCCAGAATTCACTGGGAGTTAACTAAAGTCGAGCTGGATTAATCTGGTTATCTTGTTTAGTAGCTAATGAAGCTGGTTAACAGAACATACATTTAGTCTGTCTTTTCTGTCTTTTCGTTCCGTCTGTCGAAGCCAAATCAAATTAATTCCTACCGAAATTTCGCCTTACAATGGAGCCACACAAACATCTGGACCCACATGTCAAGGAGGAAGCCTTGAGAATTAAGAATTACACAAAGTCATTCTCGTGTCCTAGGCGGGTAAATTTGGCAGGCATGGCATCCTCGGTTACCCGGAGGAAGAAAGAGAGGATCTGGTGAACCCCTGGTTCATTCAGGACGGGGTTAGATCTGTGGCAAGGTGGAACAGGCCTAAATAAAAAAAAAAACATCACATAAGTATGTTCAGTAGCGTTTAATTACGGGTCTGGTTTGTAAATGGTAAGGAAGCGCGACCCCTACTGGTGGAAATAAAGAAAGCGCTGGAATTTGCGCTACAACAGCGAAGTAGCTGGGCAACACGTGGACATGTTCAGGGTAGTGTCACTAATGTATTCAAATGTAATGTAATATAATAATAATATTATTCTTTAATAGCCATTTCACAAATTGGAGTTATAGAGATCTGGTCCACGGATTTACAGAGATCTGGTCCAGAGGTGACACTGGAAAAGCTGAGATGCACAAGAAACCTTAAACGTAAAAGGTTACATGCGCTCCCAGAAAGTTTTTATCGCAAATGGGCCTTTGACTTTTTTTTCCCAAAGACCCTCGTAATGATATTCAACCAATCTGAAACTGTCACTGCTGAATACAAGGCTTCTCTACAAGGTGCCCAAAGGGCAAACTCACATGGTGATTTTAACCAAGACTTTGAACTTTGAGTTGGGCAGGACTGCATGTCGAAAGCTCCGAACTTTAACCTGAAAGATTACCCGACACCAACCATCACCATGTCAAAGAGAGAAAGTCCTTTATAGCTGAATATTCATGACCCTTTGCAAACCGACAAAAGAAATCCCAGAACTTTACACAGCAACATTTAGGAGAGCAATAAAACAATACAGCTATGGCACAGAGAGAAATTAAGTTTAGCACAAGCTACTCTTCGTGTCCGCGCTATCAAAGTCAGATCTGCAAATCAACTTTGAGCTTCGCTGATCAGGTTTGTGCATCATGGCCATCAGTCTTTAACCTGAAAGCACCTTGCTGTTCTCAGCCTTCTATTACTGGAGCTACTAGAGTCGTGTGAACTCATGATTTCACATCCTAATCAGGGTTGTGGGGGCACAGGTCAGCTGGGCCGGGTAGGTTCTTCCATCTTATGACATCTACGGCCACATCCATGAAACCCTCACGCTGAAAACGAGGGCCTTGGGCCGGTAAGAGCCTCTGCTCAACTCACAGCTGCCAGCAGCTTCCTTGTCCTCAGCCTTGTCTGGCCTTTCTTCCCTCAGGAGGGCCAGTTGGGTCTTTGTCGTGTCCAAATTGCCCAAAGCACTACCAAGACTGCAACACGGGTCACCATGTTTTTTTTTCTTTTTATTCCTAGCAATAAGTTTTCGACTCGGTGCTTTATTGGAGGTCACGTTGTTTTCAGTTTTCAGATCTGCAATCTTAGGCTGGGATAAAAGCAGCAGATAACAATAATCAAATATAAATACCGTAGAACTGGAAGTGTTATTACAATAAATAATAACAATATAAAGTGAAAATTATGTTGTGCCTTTAACCCAGATCAAGGTTGCTTTACAGAGCATAAAAAAAATGCAAATAAAACTACGAGAACTGAGCAGATAAAACAGAAAACAGATGTGCAGAAGAATTTAATATACCATTAATATACAAAAAATATCTTTTTAAAAGTCCTATTTACACTAGAGAAATTGACGAAACAAAACGCACTAAAGAATACCATTTTATTCCACAAATAAAAAAAATATTATTTAATCACATTTTCAGAATTATTTTACCATCGATCTCCTTAAAAACAAACAAACAAACAAACAGACTGACCGAGTGACGTGAAGAGAGGAGAAAGGATAGAATAGATAAACTGTTAGATAAATGTGAATAACAGTCTTATTAAGGAACACGATATTCTCATGCTTATTGTAAAATGTAATTTCGATTTCACTTAACAGGCCTGTTAGAAAAATAAAAAAAATTTTGAATACAATGTAAAAAAAAGGTCCCAACAGGTCCAGTTCTTTTAGTTTGTGAGGGAAGAAAACTTTGAATTGATGCCCAGTTTTATCCAAATAGAGAAAGACAGAAAGTGGAAGCAGAAAAAAAGAGAAACCGGGAAGATCCAGGATTAGTGAGATGAGGAAAAGTAAACCGCATTTCATAATAAAAGAACAGAATTGACGTCAATGTTGAGTCTGGATGTATGGATAACAAAACCAAACAGAATAATGTGTAAACAGAAGAAAGGAAATAAAATAACGCGATAACATTAGGAGATAAAATAATACGATAACAATTCAATGACATGTAATATTTTATAAATATAAAGTGTTGTCATGAGGACTGTACGTGAAAAAAAAAACAAGAAAAGACCAGAAATGATAAATCAATAGAAACGAGAGGGGGAAAGACAGGGGAAAAGCAATGCAATGATTGCCATTTTGCTTCCTAAATATAAGTGGTATATGATTAAAATCCAAAGCTACTGTTAAATCAGAAGTTATTTTCAGCTGTGAGACCAAGGCTTTAAAAAAACATGAGGGGACAAGTTGAGGGCAGTATGGATAGCGTTATGTTCTGGTTGATCTCACGGAGTTTTTGTCGTTTCCCATTATTTTTATTTTATTTTATATTATTTAGGCTTTTCGTTTGAAGTGCTTGAAACCCTGCTGTGTTTCGCTTCACTATGTTCTCACGGATCAGCTCTGATTACTGACACATCCTCACCTCCAGCAACTCGATGGCTCCCACTAACTGCTGACATCGGGACTTTTATCCTCTAAATCTTCTCTAAAGCTGCTTTTGAGGATCACATATCTGAATCGAAGCTTTCTTTAGGATGTCAGCGCCGGGTTTTGGCAATCTGAACTCGTCTGTGAATAGTTACAGCTCGGCACAGAACGGCGGAGAGACTGCGCCTTCTTATTACAGAAACGGTAGGAGATTAGCCAGAGGAGCTAATGCTGCTACGCTAATGTTGTTACCCCGACGTCTCATATTTGTACGTTTTTACGGGTGTTTTTTTTAAATAGGAATAACCCCACACA
>JAUZST010079918.1:2066-20696 GCA_034779995.1 Parotocinclus haroldoi | reverse complement strand
ACACACACACACACACACACACACACACACACACACACACACACACACACACACACACACACACACACACAAACGTAGTTACCATCTAAACAAAGTCTAAAGGAACAGTTTTCAGCGCCACTTATCAAACTATAGTATTGTGCAAAAGTATTAGGCCACCATTAGATTAGATATACCATTGTTTAAGGTATATATGTTGGGAATACAAGTATTACAAAAATGAACCAATTACAGCTTATATAGGCTACAGACCTGAGCAATAACGTCTGGCTGCTTCATCAGGTTGCTACGCTGGAAAGAAAAGAAGCTTGATCCGGAATGGTCTTTTTGTAAGGGAAACAGCTAAGAAACCGCTTTTTTGGAAGGGGAACAGGATGAAACCCTAAAATTCACATAGTTTGAGCTGAGTTTTATGAAGTGCTGAATCAAAGTTTGAAATTGTTGGGTCCAATTGTTATGCAAGGTCATTATAACAGCTAAAACGACAAATCCAAAAGGCGGCCTAAGACTTTTACACAGTACCATATGCCTGAGTATTTTTGTTGCTGTTGTTCTCCAAATTAGATTCGGAGGTAACAATGTCTACATGGATCACAATTAAAATAGGGCTCATTTGTCCAAATTTCATGAAACAGAAAATGACAAACTGCATTAAAAGAGCATCCGCTGAAGGACAAAATGTAAATACAATGGCCTGCTCTTTCATTTGCCTGGGTGTTGTTCAGATCTTGTCGGGAGCACACTTACACCTCCACACTGGGTTCTCCAGGGATAGCCATGACTGAGCAGTAAAAAGAACAGTGACATAAAACACAAAATCAATAAAGAAACAATCTGCCCCAAATTGACCATGTTGCAGCAGGTGTGTTACAGCCAGACTTTTGATCTGTGTCACCAGGGACATTTTTAGGGTTCACCTTGGTTTTCTCGTTGTTGATACAAAAAAGCATTTCTGTGCCCTTTTTTATTACGTTGGGCAAAGTAAAATTAATTTACAGCAAAAATATAACCAAGGGAAAAAAGTCACGTACAAAAAGAGACAAACCTTAAGAAGAAAATATTTCACAAATTAAAAGCGTAAACTCAGAACCAGAACATGTTATTTGTAGAGAATCTCTGCAGCAGCTTTGAGGGTGTGTCAAGTGGGATTAGTCGTGCAGTGTGAAGTACTTGTTGAGCTGTAATTTCATTCTGGGCACTTCTGTCACTTCTGGACACGTACAAGCTTCCGAAATATGAACATTACCCAGGATGCACACCGCTCACAAAAAGGAGGAGCTATTTCCCTGGGGATTTTTGTGAGCAGTGTAGTTTTGCTCGATATTTCTGTGGCATATATCACACAACGCCTTTGCTTGCTGCTTGTTTTTGGCCATATGCCACACTGAATCACAGATGAGCCGCTAGTGTGAGCTAAATGTAAGGTTCATTTACAAGATTCCACTCCTCTCTTTTTCATAATCAGATTACCCGAGGCAGAGGCGTTCCCAAAACGAAACTGGGTCGCCATATTGTTCCAAACCATATAATCCTATAAATAATTCACCAGATATGAAATACATAAACAGTCATTTGCCTGGATGTCCTTCAGATGCTGCTGTGCTGAACTCCTGATCCATCTGCCTCAGCCGGTGATGTTTGTTTTGATAATAGCACGGCGCCTCACCTCAAGTGTTGTTATGAAAGAATTTTTAATGCCACACCCACGTTATCATTATGGACAGGGCGTTTGAAGTGGCCGTCGGGCGATTATAAAGGAGACTGACAGTTTGGACGTGCAGTTGGAGATATGAGAGCTGACTAGACGAGGGCTGTCCCAATTATTACATTAGTTTTGATAATCGCCACTCAATCAAACGGTCAGAATCGTGTAGAAGTACAGGGAGTCGATTTCGGTAGAATGTGAACTGGGCGTGCTGGGTTGAGGCAAACAAATCTGAATAAAGGAAATCGGTAAATGCATTCACTCAAAAGTACGGAGGTTAACAAAAAACACAAACGTTTGAACTTGTACCTGGTGATGTAACACTGAGAGCAGCGCCGAGTTTTGTTTGTTTGTTTATTTATTCGATTTATTTAATGTCTCCTCCACCAGCAACACACACAGGGTTATATCAAGAGAAGTCGTGTATATACACTCGTCAATGTTAATTTAGAGTAAAAAATTAACCTAGCGTGCATGCTACATAGTACTATGCCTTGAAATAACTTTTTCAATTTGTGAAGGATTGTGTTCCCCCTTAATCCCTCAATGGTTTGGACCAAATGTCAGTGGATTGCTCACCCAAACCCATCGATAATTTCTCTTACACTATTATAATTTAGAAATGATGAAGTATTGCACAGGTACAAGGTGCCCTACAGTCGGTACAGTAATTTTCCATATCTTGTTTGTAAAGATGACTAGAATTACTAAATAGTTTGGTTTTACATTGAAATATTTCTTCTGCTTTGATAACTGTAGGTCAAAATACGTTCATTTGTAGAACATGTTATGGGAGAAGCATTCTTACCTTACTATTATTCGTGATAACAGAACAGCTTTCTAACACCAAAACAGTACGACCCTGCTGACGTGTTACCAAGCAAGTACAAGTGTTATAAACACTAAATAATAAACCCTAATAAACAACTAAATATTGAAATCTTAATACATTTTACTTTTGGATATTTTTGCCATTTTATCTTCGCTCATTTGCACCTTGCACTTCAGACTAAGGTTACTTGGTACAACGAACTTGTTTGGGACGTAGCATTTGGCAGAAGGTACAGAGGCATTAAAACGTACTCCGGGTGAATTTAAAGGCTTCTTTCATTTATTTATGACACTAGTCTTACCTCTGGCTATATTCTCCCTCCACATTGCTCAGGCCTGTAACAGGGCTGCTCAGCTGCTTCCACACGGCTCCCTTGTCTCCGACATCCAGAGCCTCGTTTATCAGAACCACCGACGATAACATTTCTACTGCAACCAGCAGCTCGGGGTGCGTCAGCGAACCCTATGCAGCCAGACAAAAAAAAAGAACCAATTCAAACTGCTTTCCATTGCACATGGTACCACAATGTTCGCACTGGAAATCTGCAACTGTGAAGCGGTCCGGTACCAAATCCTCACACCGTACGGCTCAGTGTGGCCCAGTGTCCCATATCCAAACAGACAGAATTACGATTAAATCGAACAACTCATGATTAAATGTTGAAACTCAAAACCTTCTGAAAGTAGTTCGGTTACCCACTGAGCGGGCATAAATAACCGGATCTTTATTAGCGTCTCATATCTGCTATACGGGCTTACAATTAATTTGAAGAGAAAGGCCGTAAGGGATTCACCTTCACTCAGGGGGACAGAACTCAGAACCCTCTGAACTTTTGAATTACTTTTGAAGTTGTAAAGAGACATAACCACCAAGCCATTACAAGCCACTGTTTTTATTTGTTTTATTTCTTTCCAGGCTAACATGCAATAAAGTTGAATGATTAAGGGTCAAGGGTTTTGCTAAAGAGACTTGACCTCCCAATCTTTTAAAGCAGCCCAGAGTTTTACCATAAGCCACTGGTCTCTTATGAGTGTCACATATTCAGGTCGAATTACAATTATGTTGAAAAGCAAAACGTGAAGGGCTTCGCTTGAGGGGATTTGAACTGACATCCTTTGGCAGAGTCATAAACACTAACCCACCATAAGCCATTGGTTCTTTACCAGTGTGATATATCCAGAACGATGCTCAATTAAGATGGGCAGATTAACAGCCTTGTTCAAGGGATCTGAACTCAAAACCTACTGAACTTTGTAATTAGTTATCCACAGTCATACCTCCAAGACCCCATCAGTGACTGGTTCTTAATGATCAGTGTTGAACCTCTGAAATGGTTCGCAGGTTAATGCACTCGCTCATGGGATTTGAACTTAAAATGTTCTGATCATTGTCATTACTTGGTCAGAGCCAAAACGAACAGAGACATCATATGCCTTACTAATACACACTTGTGTTAATCATTCACTAGTGCTTAATGAGTAACATTACATTTTTATAGCCGATTTTCTGGGCTGAGCTCTTAAGGATTAAAAGCCTTTCTTAAGGGAAATGAAACATACGAACTCAGATTAGCAGACCCGAGTTTGAACCGCTAAGCCATCCTGTGACAATTTGCCTAAATTTGCCGAACATTTGAAAGGAAAATCAGCTCATGGGGAGCATTATAAATTCAAAAAAAGAACATGTTAGTCTAGTTTGGGGATGTTTAGAGTGTCAACTTATGTCCATTTTGTTGTCTTAAAACCCAGGAGCAGCACAAGCTCTATGATTGTTATGTAAATTTCATGATGGAACTGAATCCCATTCACTGTGCAGCAGTCTGTTTGCATGTATGTGGTCTAACCTCAGGGCTTTGCTGCTGCAGGCTGAACAGTTCTCTCTGGTAGAGTTCGGCGGCTCTGGGGTAGACAACCGGGAGCTGAGCCTCTGGGTTCATCAGTTCGTTCACCGTTTCCTCGGCTACACCTTTCCTAATGGCCGCGTTGATCTTTTCTACTGCCTTAAGCACTGCGGAGACAAAACGGTTTTCCAGTAAGTCCATTTAGTGTGAACAGAGTTCGTTAAAGGGTGTGTTCGCGCAAAGAAAGAAGTTATGACTCTTCTTCATTGCTCCAGGCTGAGGTCCTGGATTACAATGGAATAATGTTACCTAATGTTGTTTCTGCAGAATGACATGAAAGCCATTTCGAATCCAATCTCACCAATCCCAATCCCATTCTTTGTGAGTTTTGAGCTCACATACTGTTCAATTGGTTAAATTAAATGATGCCTACAGAGACAAGTGCACATACTTTTGGAATAGCTTTCAGCAACGTCATTGGCTGCATCCACCCCGCTCTGCAGCTCATCTTTAGTGAGAGACTCTCCTGGATTATTCTGAAAAAATAAATAAATAAATAAATGATATATATACATAAAAATCTGTCAAAAACAGACATAAACAAAAGACTAACAGATAAACGATCGAGTAATAAGCAAGAAATAATCAGACGTATCCAAATCTTAGCTCAGCATCGCGGCTTTTGGTCTCCAGGTGGTTACACACTGAACGCAAGGCGAAAATGACGCGCAAATGCAAAATAAGCGAATGCAATTTTGTTGCCTCAACGCTATTCGCTTTTTTGGTGGGAAGAAAAACAGACAAGATGAACAAAATATTTGCTGCCCATAGAAAGATGCAAACCCATACAAGATCTGAGAATCTATTTATCTTTCATTCTGAACACCATTTAATTTAAACCGATCAAATTACAAATGAAGTCATTTATTACTAATAATATTACTCTATAAAAAAAAAAAAAAAAAAAAAGGAAAAAGTGTTTCTAAGGAGGATAGGGAACAGCAGAAATCGGAGGTACCTCTCGTGTTGTCCCAAATATTAAAAAGGCTTCCAGTGAGGTGCAGAAGCGACTATGATTGGCCAGTATGTTTTTGTCACTGTTAGAAATGTGCAAAAATCTATTCAACAGGAGTTGAATAAAATAACATCATATTTCTGCCGACCAATAACGGTGCGGAAGGTACCATTATTATAAATAAGCTCAAATGAATGTATTGTCGTCTGGATCAACAGCATGTGTGTAACGGCCTTTAGCCTTGTTTATTCCACCATTTAAATGAAAATAAATGAACACAAGATAAAAAGGAACGCACCATGTTTTACCCCTGTGGTACGACCTGGACTAACAAGCCACTGCAGCATAAACTAATACAGATTATCAGACATCTTAAAATGATCCTTCTCCACTACCTGCTCCTTTGACTCTCGGTCTGCTATGAGCTGTTTGAGATACCAGCCCTTGTTCTTTGATTTGAGGGACTGCAGGCCCAGCGCTGGGGATGACAGAGCATTGTACAGCTTGTCCTCATCTCCGCTCAACAAAGCCTGGTCCACTGACTTTAGAGAACTGGTCACTGGAACAGCAGAGAAGCAAATGCTTATACCAAGCTTATACCAAGGTACAAAACACAAATGAACAAAGCTGATGAGAACTTACAGTTGACCTTGTTGACGTTGCCCTGAATTTCAGCCTGGGTGAGCAGTTCCTCGTAAACGTCCCTCTCTGCATCCACATTCTCCCCGAGCTATAAAACACAAAGGGGATGTGATCAGTTCATATAGGTCAAATGGACGAACAAACGAGCACAATTTACAATAGGACAGGTACAAGGCCTGTCACAGCACATTTTACACATAGACAGACAAGTCTATCTTAACTACAGAGTATGAGGTTTGCAGAGAACAATTAACACCTTGATGGTGGTATGATGTTTAATACACAGTTTCTCCTCTCCATACCCTCTTTCTCGAGTTGGCCACTTTCTCAGCTTTGGCCTGCGACAGCGTCTCCTGGTACTTCTGAGCAGCACTCTCATCCAGGTTCAGCAGCATGGCGTTAGGGTTCCTCATGGCTGCCAGTGTTCCTGCAGGGTCTCCATGGTCAATGGCGTCATTGATGGCGATTACTGCAGCATGCACTGAATCAACGCAACACGAGACAAGTTCCCACTTTGTCCTTTAAGGAGCACCGAGTTTTTCAGACTCACTGTTCTGGCACTATGTTAGAGTCAGTTCATTAATACTAATACCCTATTTATATTACTATTATACTGCTCATATAAATTAGGCAATATTTCATTTTGATATTCTGAAATATCCCCTAATTTTTGTGAGCAGTGTAATATACTGTTATCCTAATTATCCGAACATTAGAACTAAAGTACAACATGGGAACAACTCACAAGCTGCCTCGTCTACAGAAAGCTCGTTAGCCAAAATGCCACCAATTTTGCTGAATGCTGGCATCTGGATGTTGTATTTCTCCAGCTCAATCTTCATGTTGTTAATCTCCTCCTCTGAAAGACATAATTAATTCATAAAGATATATGTAAACGTCAATCAGCCATAACATTAAACCAATGACGGCTAAAACTGCACTGCTCTGGGCAATATTCTATTGGACATGTTACTTCGACACTTTCCACCGAAACATCGCTGCAGCCCAATGCACATCCCATCATGGCAAGATCGCCCCTTTCAGAAGAATAACTGTTCAGTAATGGTTTGAGAAGCTCTACCAAGAGCTCATGGTGCATCACTGTTTGATGCTGGAGCAATGTGGCTTTGTAGGATACCAGTTTTTTTTTTTTAATCATGTGAAATGTGATTATGAGTACAAAAACCACACTAAATCCAGATGGACCCTGGCATCTGCTTCACTTCATTCCTAAACGCATTGGAAAGTTATAGGGGTTTTTTTTTTTTTTTTGCTTAAACGGTCCTCTGGTTCGACGCTAACACTGTGTTGGTGGAAAATCAGTAGTCTGATCTCATGTTTTTTTCCTGGTCCTTAAGATGGACATTGTTCTCAGAGCGTCTGGTAAATCGGTTCCCTTGCTATGCACTTGGCAATTAGATCAGGTTGGCTAAAATGGCAGGAAAAATTCACTAATGGCTTCAAAAGTGCCAAGCTTTCCCAAATCGTCCCCTCTGAATGAACAGGGTGACAGTAGAGAGAGTGAACTCACCTGTGAAGGCAACCTTGCCATACAAGTCTGTAATCTGGGGGGCTAAACCAAGCTTGAACAGGTACAAACTGTAAAGTAGGTCAAAAATGAACACGAACACACACACACACACACACACACACACACACACACACACACACACACACACACACAGACAGACAGAGAGGAATTAGGGCTCAATATGAGCTTGATTTATTCATAAGAGCCTTTGAACATGTTTGTAAAAACAGCTCGTGTGTTCCACAGGGTTCTGTTAAAAGTCGTACACACAGCCCAAAGCAGCCCCTCACCCCCACTGACTCTGATTTCCTGCCTCTGTGAGGCCAGATATATGGCCTGTGGGCTGGAATGCACTGTTAAAACATGTGTTTGTGCCAGCATGGCACTGTAGAGTGAACCACACCAAACATGCACGAGGAGTAACCCTAAAATAGACGTCTGGTCTTATCGTGGACTTTCACAAACTTGTCTTTTAATGACAAAAACTTGGACCCAACGGCAGTGAATACAGAAAATAATTCTTTAGTACACTCGGCTATTCCAAGTGGTTAATTACGCTCTATGATTCTTAATAGTATTATGCAGAAGTTGTATGCTTGGTTTCTAAACAACAGGAAGTCAACACAGGTGACTGAGAAGTGACTGTGAATGACCGAATAGAAGGGATGTCTATGTACTTTCGGCCACATACTGCAGCAAATTGGTTAGACATCATGATTGGTGTGAACACTCAGAGCAGTTTATTTGAAAAAAAAAAAAAAAAAAATACACTAATCCTGGGTGGGGCTTTTTCATTATTGTCATGAGATTTGAAGCGTTTACATAGTGAGATCATCATAACTGTACAGTGCTTATCTGAATAACCACAGCCTTTCTGTCAGCTCCAGTATGGGCACTTCTCTCATCTACAAGCTCTGAGGCTCGCTTCATGTTTGATCTTTAATATAACAATCCACAGAGTGTGTGAAGGAGCTCAGCAAGCACAAAAATATTCCAGTCTGACACTAACACTAATCACGCCATGGCCAAAATGTCCTGAGATTGCATTTTCCAGATTCTGACGGTTAACACGAACATTACATAAAGCTGCTGGCCGGTATTCACAATGTGGATAGTTATTAAAAGTTAAGGCTCCTCATACTGAGAAATGATATGAACATGAGAGAGCAATGTTTCAATTTGTTTCATTAGCAATTCAAAGTAGGAAACATTTTTTTTAACTCTAAAAGACATCAAAACACCTTCCAATATCCCGTTAATTTATTACTATCTCAAATAAAGTAAGGGCCTTGAATACAATGTCCACTCGCTTTAATGACTGAATATTTATAATAAGATTTATTATGAAATAAATGTGTGTTTTCGCTTTGAACGTTACGGCCATAGACTGGAGCCAACGCTACGAATCCATGAGCAGAGGCGGGAGTTTAAGAGCAGGAAGTCCATCATTACCGTTTGTGTGCTCGCTTGCTTGTTAGCTCACATTCTGGACTAGAGGCTGTTCTAAATCGTCTGATGCGCTCAAAGAACTTTTTTATGTTTGCATGCATGACTTTACGCATTCATAAGTATATGTGTGGGAAAGCATAATCCATCAGTATATCCAAACATGCACAGGTCCAGACTTGAAGGATTATTAAAACACAGCCTCTGTTAGGTGGTGGTTCGAGGTGCATGTACTGTACCTGAGTGCATGGATGCAGTAAATACAGCGAGGCATGTTCTTCCTGTCGTAGATGTCGGTGGTCTCAGGATAAAATATCTGGAGTGGGGGAGGACAGACAGACAGACAGACAGGAGGGGGAGTGAATGCTTTGATGGGTTTACACTGAGAGCGCTCTACTGTATCCACACACAGCTTTTAGGCAAGTCATATCACGTTCTGTGGAGTGGAGAGGCTCAGAAGTCGGGAGTGTATTCATGTGCTCACCTTAGGAAGGCCTTTATCAGCCATGGCGTTCAGCCACTGGATGACATTGTCTGTATGTCTAAAGTGAAGCCCTGTGGCCTACAGGCAGAGCACAAAACAACACCGTAAATTCCTTCAGCGTTACATAACCACCGTCAAAGCACAGCATGCTTTCTCACTCGGCTCTCTCACTTTGTAGCGCGTCTGCTCCCGGTCGTAGATCCTCTTCAAGGACACGACGTGGGGGGCGAAGAAGTTGCCCAGCTTGGCCAGGTAAACGCCGTTACGCAGACCCTCCTCCAGCTCGGTGGTCGGAGGAAGCTCCTCGTCCAAGCAGGCCTCCATCCAGCTGCAACACAAAACGCAGGTGGCTGTGAGTGTGGGAAACATAGCGCTGGTGTGTAATGGATGTGCTGGTGTCGTATCAAATGCGTAACAGCTTCTCTAACATCCTGCCAAAAACCAACGCTTTCGTTTGATTTCACTTGGTTTATGGACCCGTTTGTTCAACGGGGGTTCATTAATATCAAGTCAAACAGTCTTCCGAGAAAGTAAAGACATCCCTGGTCAAACAAAAGAACGGCCTCTGCAGTTTCTGAGTCATCTATTACATTATCTATGAACACTTATGTATGTATTATGTGGAAATTAAGATCGTTTGATAAATCAGCAGATCTCGTCTGACCAGGTGAGGCAGAACTTTTGCTTTTCCAGCAGCTTGCATGTCGTGTATCCTGCAGCCACAGTTATTTCTCAGTATTCAGCAAATTCAGCTTATTCCCTTGTTCTTTTTCCGATTACAGTACTAAGCACATGCCATTAACATATCTACTTTTAGTTTTTTAAATCCCTGACTGTCACATTTCTCCGTTAACTGAAAAGTTCAAACATGCCCGTTACGTCACGGGTCTAACGAGTTTGGAATTTCAAAATGTCCAACAAGTTTCCTATAGTGTAGCGTGCAGATCAAAATTTGTAGCTGTCATCATTGTCAAGCTGCAACGCTACCAAACGGTATCAACCAATCAGCAGTGACCAAGGACATTGCTACACACATCCTTAAGATTTCACAAACTTGAACCAAAGCTACTACAATAACAGGTTACTGAAACAAAAGCAGACTGCCAAACCAATGCCTTTTGTCTGACTGTTTCAGACAACCGGTTTAATCAGCAGAGATTCCTGTGGGATTTTGCTAACATCACCACATTAACCACCACATCTTGGTTTCTTCTGGACGACCTTGATGAATTATGTCCCTTACAGGTTCTACTCATTCCCATGCGTGATTACTGCCATGGTTTGCTTTCATGTTCCACTATTATACTATACTATATTATACTATTATTCCAGTACAATAGCCTGACTGGATCAGAAAATACAGCTGTGTTCAGGATCCAGATTTATTATGGTTGTTTTTCAGACCTCAAAACGTACAGCTGCATGTACAACAACGCCGGTCTTATCTTCAGAGAACCCGAAACATCCCTCTCTGGGTTCAAGCCAGGCCTGCAATTCCACATATCAGTGTTTCAGTGCACTGGCTCCTAATTGGTGGGGGAAAAAAAGCTAAGCCCAGTGGCTCTCTTCCTTCCTCAGAAGTCTGAAGGCTCACCTCTTCTTGTTCGAGTCTGAGTAGGAAAAGGTTCTGGTCTGACTGGTAATGAATACTTACACATCATGGGGTGAGCTAAAATAAACGTTACTACATGTATTAGGAAAATTCAGGACGGGTGAAAGGAATCATGAGCAGGATGCCATATGCTGGTAGCAGAGGGCTGGGGCGGGGCATGTAAGAGCACGAGAACGTAAGAACAGAAGTGGATGGTGTAACAGGTATCTCCATTACACAATCTGACATCAGACAAGAGATCTGTACTTACTGTCCATGTGAGGTATTCACGAGGTATTCATGAGAAGATTAGATTTATTATGTCATTCAATAAACAAATACAAATAATGAACTACTAATAAACACAGTTTACACTTTAGTGTATGACTCTGTACAGTCTTGTACAGATATTTTAAGCATTCAGTTTACGGAATGAACTAGGATTCTCTATTAATTCCTAATAAAAAGCGGTACGATCATTAACACATACATTCAACCAACACTACACTGGCAAGGCGTGGTTCTTAATATGTCAGTTTTAGGTTTCGGCCTTAAACCAATCACTGAACATCATTGTGTACGTTTACATGAAGATAATCATCGGATCATAATCAGATTTCTGCAGTTACCTGATACTCCAATCTAGAAATGAGATTCAGAAATCTGATGGAGAGAACCGGTTTGATTGAAGAATTGGATTATTTATTATTAAAAGTTTGAAGTTGACGTCACATCTTTCGGTGAGATTAATGGCTGGATGCATTAGAAGTAGAAATCCATTTAGTGTATTATGGAGTAATGTAGGAAATGTAATGTAACCCTTTCCTTATTATCTGAATACTCAGGAGCATCTAAACTCGATCAGATTAGTGACAAAAATCTGTCGGGTTGTTAAGTCCTACTTTTTTTTTACTGAAAATCTAACACAAAAGACGTCTGAGAAGACGGAAAGCTGTCGGAGCAGCAAATGAGTTTTTAAACTCCACACTCATTTCCCTGTTATTGGATGTCATTTCTGAATATACAAAAACCTTTGGCCACATTATTGTATTATGACCCAGGTTTACATGCAATCCAGGTAATCAAAGGGATTTTCGGACTTTGTAAAAACACTTTAATTCCCTGTGGAGGAACTCCAGATACCAATCCTAGTGCGATCAGTTCTAGACCATCAACGACCATCAAACTATGACTAGTGGAGAAATGGGGTGGTTCAGTGACCATAGTATGCTAGCTATGTCTAAGAACTCCACAGCCACAAATTAGGCTTTTACCGTGCTTAAAGGAGGGAAGACCAGATGAGGGATGATCTCCCAATCGTCACATCAGAGGCATCACTAGACACTCAAGGCACCAGAAAAAATGTCAGACGGACAGGGCAGATGTTGCACATTCCTCAGTGTGAGCACAATCTTGCTGTAGAAGACAACTGTGTGCTGGCAAAAAAAGACATGATCGATCGTGAGTTGTACAACTGCCTCAGTTGTTCACCTATGGCTTTCCTCCCTCAGCCGAAGAGCTAGCAAAGAAAATACAACAATAGCGCCAAAGAACCAAAGCTTGAGCCCAAGTACCAGACTGGCAGCTTCCTAAAAAACAGCCGTAATTTCACACAAACTCTTAACGTTTATTTTCTAATAGACACCTGGTTACAGACATGCCAAACACACCCAGTGACCAGTAAATCAGTGGTGTGACCAGGCCAGAGAATAATCACAACTGGAAACACCAGGAGACAAGTCAAGATTGGGATTCATTTTTGCCTGCTGGGAAAAACTGAGTAAATAAATAAACATGAATCAGCAGCAGTATTGGGAATGGTAGCAGTGAAACAGCTTCGTTACGGGGTGGCAGGAGAAGTAAAAGTTACACAGTTCAGAGGTCAGGCTAATAGGAAGAGGCCACTGTTGGCACAGGAGGAAATACAGGAGTGCTTCTCCCCATTCATCTCCCCGAAAGTACTGCACGTCAAGAGTACTGAAGGTAGCCACCATCTGAAGACGATGACAAAACAGCCAAACCACCAGATTAAAGTAAATTCCGTAACTTAGGTAGCAGTTTCTGAAGTGACCGAGACATACAGTTTCCAGAATGTGTGTCTAGCCCCTTTTAACATCCATTTGCAGCTCAAAATTTAGATTTAAAAATACAGATTTTAAACTGTACTGATTGTAAACTACAATCTCAGCTCATGTCCATATCGCAGTACAGAGTTTTGACTTTGAACAAGTTTGTCCACTGATTTATCCATGGCACATGCAGATACGTGTTTGACGGAGGGGAGGCCGGTCAGGGGATCATACCTAGGCACTGGAACAGCAACTTCCTGCTGGCTCTGAAATAGGTTCAAGCAAAATCTGAAAGCAACCAGGCTGATCTAGGTTCCTCTGGGAGCCAAATGTTGATCACCAAAGCATCTGGTACTATTGTTTTACTTTTTGGCCAAGCGTCTGGTTTTTTTGACACTTGGCTGCACGTTCCTTTTCACTTTTTTCTAGAGAATTCCAAGGCTGCAGACAAGGAAGAAGTATTTTCTCATGCCAGGGACTTTGAAGCCAGTGCCGACCCGAAAAGGCATCAGGAATTACACAACACGGCCGGTTGTTACGCACTAACAAAAGGTAATGAATAGACAGTGTGCACAAAGGTCCAGGTCCAAGTTTTCATTCAGTGGGTGTGCTCACTATCTAAGGGCAATTCACTTCCTACGTTGTGAGGAGAGTCAAATTTGAGGTTGGTGATTCGCCCATAATGAAATGTTGAGGTAAAATCGACGCGTGCCCCTTCTTTCTCATTCTGATGTAATCCAGCCCCGACCAGACAAGAGCAAAAGGTATGCATTGTGTGACAACGACTCAAATTCCTATCAACCTCCCTTCAATGGCTGTCAGTCACACAATGGCAAGACACAAGACCAAACCAACAACTCAAACTGTGAGACCAACAGAACAGGGAAGTTTTGTGTGGTTAGACGCTAGCCACGAAATCCAGGAACTCTTGGTTCATCTGACTCCTCTCTCGTCCCGTCTCAGGACCCTCTCGTCATACCAAGCCCACTTCACCGTTCCGTGAATATAATTTGACATTCAGTCAGACGTCCACAAGTGCTTTTTACCTTACCTTGCACACAATATCTTACAGCAAAGATGTCATAGCAGTCCCTCGTCCAAATATAGACATAAGTTACGGAACCCCTTACATTACAGGCACAATCACACAAAGTGTAAGCTCCTTACAGCTCTGTGGTAATGGCTTCACACCCGACCTCCGTCACGGCTTGCGTAGAGTTTGTATGTTCTCCTGATGGCTAAGTGGAGGCCATGTGCACTTGGGTGCAAAAGTTTCGAACGGATTAAAAGCAAACTCAATAATCCAATATTTCCCTCCCTTATTCTAATCGGTTCCAATCCAGTAACTCCCATTTTCTTACTGCACCACACCAAACAAAAGTTACTGACTAACGTTTTTAAGCTTTCTCAACGTAACTGATGATTATTATTCACAAAACAAAAAGTAGCTCTCCCTTCTGTATACACTACATTATATTTGCCATACACAGTGCTTATTTCAAGCAGAAATGACATTTGGAAGAGAGACATTAGATCACACCCGAACAGTGACCTACATACATGGCGTAATAAACTAAAAACCAGTTGACACCTGAGCCCTGAAGGTCAACCCACAACTGAGTAACTCCGAGCTGAAACGTTTCGCTTTGAGCCAGGTGGAGGCAGATTGCCACAGAGAGAGAGAGAGAGAGAGAGAGAGAGAGAGAGAGAGAGAGAGAGAGAGAGAGCAGTAAGCAGTAAGGGAGAAGGTAGACAAACAGACGGGTGTGCCCTTTTCCTGCCCAAACAAGTGAGAGACTCTGGGGAGGTGACTGTGCAAGCAGTAGAAACAGAGTCACAGACTGAAAGTACTGCAGTTACATGGATCCGATACCTCCTTCATGTGCAGCGTAGCAAAACGTTATGTTTACCCAACTCTCACTTTCTAAATAAAAGCAGCTATTGTGTTTCGAATCCAGAGAGGTGGTCAGAAATAATCTTAAGAGCTTTAGTGAAGTAGCCAAGCAACTCAACCCAATTTATTTCAGACTCACATCTGTCTGCAGCAGGGTGTCCAAACCGAAGAATGAAACTGCATTCTTATATTCTTATAACACTTTACATCTTTTTTGCTCTTGACAGCACAGTAGGATATCAATTGTTGCTTACTAATGACATCAGTGAAAATTAATTTAAATGAAATGAAGGCAATTCAAGGAAGTGCAAGGAAAATGTAAAACTAAACCATACAAGTTAGGAACTGTAGTGCACAGACTGCAGAAGATTTTCCATTTTGCACCAATAACAGATTTCAGGTCAGTCAGACCCTAGAAGCCATACCTATCCTTGACAGCATAATCTTCTAAATCTGGACAGTGGTTAGTTCGCAGATGACGAAATAAGTTGAGAAACCATACATCTTTTCAAAGCCGAACAACCTCATTGGTAGTGAGGATGAAGAGGAATAAAGCTAGTGGCGTCTGTATTTTGGCTCAGTTTGTTCACTCATTTTTAACTTCAGTCACAGGTTTCAGGTTGCTAGTTCCTCCCAAATGAGTCTCTAGAGCTGTTTAGTGCAGAAGAACCTAACCTCGAGAATGTCAGCTTGCACACCATTAAAACAACAATTAAGATATTACCATAAACGACGCATATCACACAGCCCTAGTCTGCAGCACGTACAACAAAAACAACAAGGCAAAAACTATTTTACTCCTCACTTAAGCGCTGGGTGAAGAGGTGGCTGTTCAGTAACGATTCAAATACAGTGTGGCAATCTGAAGGCAGTGAAGTGACCTCCAAAAGAAGTTCTTTTCACTATCTGGATGCCAGAGATGTATCGGACGCCCCTCTTCCCAAGGGTACGATAGGAATTTGGGATTCAACAGTCGAACACTCCACCGCAACCAGGTCATCCTAAAAGGATTCTAAATGGTTACCCAATACTACCAAGCTTTATTTCTAAAAGGAGGGTGATCCTGAAGACATCCGACAAGGTCTTGCCATGTGGAAACATCTCTAATAGTGTAGAATCATTCATTCATTTGTTACCTTATATAATACATAATCCACACGGGTGGCAGGCCACCAAACCCACCGAAACATTTCTCATCTTGTACAGGCTAGAATATGACAACATATATAAATGCCATTACAGCGACAGAAAAAGCATGGGCTTCTATTTCACTAGTATCTGTCACTGTCGAATGAAAGAGCTAAAACGAGCGGGGCGTCAGCAGGGCTGAGGGGTAAAACCGTACAGAAAGGGCCGAACGTTCACGTCCTCTGCATTGTTCTCCACAGAGCTGTATTCCCTCCTGACTCCATGGTTTAAGGCCACCTCATAATGCCACAGGAAATTCACAAAAACTAGTCTTGGCACTCAGATAGCACTCTCAGCAAGAAGTACTAACAAAAACCTGGCTAGCCATTGGTGACACCATTGAAGATTTTAAATAGATGGTGGGACATTAAGAACTGAATTATTCGACAGCCACATATCAGCAGATGGTCTGGTTGAGCTCAACTGCGACAGACTGAGATTTATTCTTTTTCATTATTGTGTTTCTCTAAACAAATGCATCATTAAGGTCATGGAAACAGCAGATAACTTTACATAAGTGGCCAGGTTTTTCTTTTGGCGTAATATTTTAATCCCAGTTATGAAGCATGGTGGAGGAATCATCATGGCTTGAGTTGCTTTGGGCCTGGACAGAAAGCAATCATTGAGTAGATAAGGAATTTGATCACAATTTTATCACCATTGTGCAAGTCTGATAAACAATAAAAAAATAAAAAAATACTACTAGCCATGGTTGTAGCCTTTATTTACTAAAAGTGGATTCACACCATTCTTACCACATACAAAGGGTTCTCACACAATGGTTTGTTTATTCATTCCATTACCTCCATGTTAAAATTATAGTTTGTTGCCATGCCTGAACAATTATCAAACAATTACGTGCTTCAGAGATGCTCTGATTGGCTGCTGGAATTAATCTCACGAAAGAAACTGTATCTGTATCTGCATTACGTATGGTAGAAACCTAGCAACTGTCAGCAATATTCAGATTTCATTTAAAAATATCCAGCTCAACCAGGGATTGACTAATATTGTGTCAATTTAGTTGAAAGAAATACTTAGCCAGCAAAATCAACAGCCAAACCAATCATATACCCTCACCAATCACTTAGGTACACGTGCTGTGTCTGACTCACTCATACCAGCACACAGTACCATACCACAATACCAACCACATTAACTAGTTCCTGATTTGTGGTGGAACTGTTGGGGTCCTGGCCATAAGAGAATGGAGTAAAGGGGACGAACAAAGTATGTAGAGAAACAGATTAACTCCAGTGTGTAATTGTAGAACTACAAAGTTCTTCTATATGCTAAGTGGAACGGATAAAATGGACGACGAGTGTAGAAACAAGGAGGTGTACCTAATAAAGTGTCCGGTGAGTATACAGTGATAGTCTGATTCAGTTTGGTCCAATTTTAAAACTTCCATACACGCCACAGTTTTCGTTCCAAATGCAATTTATAGTAATGAAACGATAATCATAATCAATATCAAAATCAATAATCAATCATATTAGAATCATAAATATGGGCTTTATTTCCTAATCTGCTTCTAAACTGCTCCCACCTGCATGCTCTACTGAGGGCAAACGTGCAATTAAATGCCACCTTAATGAGAGGTGTGGTGTAATTTTCTATTTTAGTGGGTGGCCTGGTTGCAAACCAACCACACAACTCCGTTTACTGTGCAGCTGTAGATTGCTGGCTGGTGGGAATTAAGCCTAAAGGCAAACGGTTTCATCATCAGTCAGGAAAAATTCTCAGAAGATAAAAATGTGTGATGCAAGTGCAGTGTCCTCCAGACATTGCCAAACGTTTCAACACTCTTGGGCAAATTGGATGGGAAGGGAAGACCCAAGGGCCCAACATACCAAGAGTTTCTGGTAGTATTTATGGTTTCTAAAGTAACACCTCACCAGAAGCCCATGTAAGAAGGGGATGGGAACTGGGTCTGTAAACCAGGAATGTCCCCGCCCCATTGTCCATTACTTCTCATTAATAAACTGAATAAAACAACGTGGTAAAAAGTCACTCAGGGTCTCCACTACTGTCCTGATTGCCATCAAGGCAGGTTATTGGTTAGGATGAAGGGTTAGAGCAGTGGTTTCCACGGAGCTAGTGCACCAAAAAATACCAGACAGACAACCATAACACGTAACGCTTATAATAACCCTAGAGTAAAGATCATTTTTTTTATTGTCCGTAAAATATTTTTATACGAATTACAATGTTTAAAATAAATTCCAGTAGAGCTTAGAGCCAAAAACACATGTGCGTGTTAAGCTGGAGTGGGAGAGAACAAAAATGTTCTTATCTGTAAACAAAGGGGAGAGGGGGGGGCACTGCAAAAAAAAAAAAAAAAAAAAATTTTGGAAACCCCGGGGAGGCGGCTTAAAAAATTTTGTTAATTG
>JAUZST010079907.1:0-20698 GCA_034779995.1 Parotocinclus haroldoi | reverse complement strand
CATGACTTACAGCTATGTACAGGCTAAGGTTTTGTATAAGGAATTTTAATATATAAAAATAACAAATAGTCACCTCCTCCATTCCTGTAGCAGAGGTAAGGAAACCTCCAGACATTGCCCAGACCCACTGCATAGCCAACACTGGTCAAGACAAATTCAATCTGGTTTCCCCAGTTTCCTCTACGAGTGTTTTCATCCTTCTTCACTTGTTCCCCTGGAACTGCTCCATTCTAGAATAAAACAACAAGGTTATGATCATGTTTAAGAAATATATGATCTCAACTCAGGCCTAAAAACACAAACATTAGGGTCACAAAGCAATTGGAGGTAAATTATGAGTTTATTCTGGCAGTGTGCACAGCATGGTATTTGCACAGACATCAAATAATTGCAGGCTGCACAGTGGTGCCATAAGTTAACGTAGTTGCAACACAGTTTCAGAGATCAGCAGTTTGATTCTGACCCCAGACTCTGGCTACTACTACATTCCAAATATACAAACCCGATTCCAAAAAAGTTGGGACAAAGTACAAACTGTAAATAAAAACGGAATGCAATAATTTACAAACCTCAAAAACTGATATTGTATTCACAATAGAACATAGACAACAGCTAAAACTACAGTTCAAAGAAGAAGCCGTATTTAACCAAGATCCAAAAGCGCAGACGTATTCTCTGGTCCAAGGTTTATTTAAAATGAACTGGGGCAACGTGGAAAACTGTTCTGTGGTTAGACGTGTCATTCGGACTAAAGAAGAGGACGACCCAAGTAATCAGCTCTCAGTTCAGAAGCCTGTATCTCTGATGGTATGGGGCTGCATTAGTGCAAGTTGCATGAGCAGCTTACACATCTGGAAGGACACCATCGATGCTGAAAGGTATATGCAGGTTCTAGAGTAACAGATGCTGTGGAAGACCATGCATTTTCCAACATGACACTGGCAAACCACATACTGCATCAATTACAGCATCATGTCTGTGTAGAAGAAGGGTCTGGGTACTGACCTGGCCAGCCTGCAGTCCAGATCTTTCACCCATAGAAAACATTTGGCTTGTCATAAAACGGAAGATACGACAAAAAAGACCTACGACAGTTGAGAAACTAGAATCCTACATTAGACATTCCTATCTCTCAGCTTGAGCAACTTCTCCTCAGTCCCCAGACGTTTACAGGCTGTTATAAAGAGAACACCTGGGTTAGTTGTTCTCTCTAAATTGCACAGGTATGCATATTGTTTACTACTATTGTCATAAACCTGCTCCTAACATGAATGACAATTAATGCTAATGTGGTGTTAGATAAATTAATGTCTATGATAAAAGCATATCAGACATCCTGTACAGCTTTGCTAGGAAAAGTTAACGCTAATCCCAAAGATTTCGTGACGACATCCCTAAGTGAATGTGTTGAAAATGCTTTGTATATTGTAAGAGTTCATACACTTCAAGAACCAGGAAATGAGAAGAGAAAATCATTACATACGCCTTGCATTCTGGACACAATTTATTTTAGCTTCTTCTCTCTGGCAGGTGATACAGAACACTATACGCAAAAACTACCAGACACACAAAACAGTTTCTTGCTTCATGCTATCGCACTCATTAATAACTGATCAATAACACTATACTGTACTGTATCATTGCCTACATGTTGCACATAACTATTGACACATTACAATGCACACTGCACCTCATTGTATATTTAAAATATATTTATCTGCATATCTGTACTAGAGAGACACCAATAACCGGAAACCACACTTGTGTGTGCAAACATACTAATGCAATACCACTGAAGCAATATTACTGCTACTGCTACCTTAAAAATACCATTTTAGTCCTGTCTGCACAGTCTGAAGTTCACTTCCTCCAACTATTTCTTTCAGTGCATCCTTGCTGTGACCTCTAGACCAAAACTGGCACGGCTCATTAAGCACATGGTGACCCAATCACAGTAGGAGCAGAGCTCACTGACGTTCTGCTCACAAAACTGCAGGAGTTTTTCAGGATTCTATCCCTATGCACAAGTATATATCTCAGAAGATCAAAAGATACAGTAAGGAATGGCAAGTTATTGTTTGTTTCCATTATTATTTACGTCATGTATTGCATGACGTTGTTAATAGTTTAATCTTAGACTGACATGCAGGTGATATTCAATAGTATTATTGTAAAACGTTATTTAAAATATATATTTTAGCTAAAATCTTATGTGTCACAATTATCAACACCCTGTATTTAGTATCAACAAAACTGCTTTCTCATCTAAAGTGTAACACAGACCATGGATCGGAGACAAACGCAGAGGTAGAGTACAGGTAGGCTTTTATTGAATGTCAGGCAAAACTCAGTGAAACAGTCCAATGTCGTGCATGGAATATCAATAACTGAGCCAGTGGGAAAGATGATAAGCACAGTCAGAGGAGGGAAACAGATCACAAACCAGGAAAGCAAACAGATAACAACAGAGATATAACATGCCTACAAACGAGGAAAGAACCAAGTGACTTCGTAAAGAAGGTGAGGTGAAAGAGAGAATAAATAGAGGGGAAGGAGATGAGCACCAGGTGTGAGTGATTGAGAAGGTAAGCGAGGGAGAAGTCGGGCTTGGTCCACCCAGCAGCCTGCAGGTGTGACTTAGAGCTCATAAACTATACAGAACATGGAATCCAAAACACTTGCCATTACAAGGAAATGTGCTTTTGAGCCGATTCTTCAATTCATTCAGATGTGTTCAGTTGAGTTTAGGCCCGGGGTTAAGTGGTTTAAGTGTATTAAAATGGTTGACATGGCTTAAAGGTAAATGCTTGGTTATTTTTTGCATTTGGACTTGGATTTGCCAGCGGTGCCAACAGTTGTGGAAGGGATTGTAACTTAATTTTTCTGGTGACTGCAAGTTTCGCCTGTGTAGGCTTAACAAATTGTCAATGCCAATTATAATGTAATTCAGAAGTATAAAAACAAATACAGGCCTACAATTTTTTATTTTGTTAATTCCACTTGTTTTTTTTATTTATAGTCCCATAAATGACAACAAGAGTGTTGCATAACATTTCTTTTCTAGTTCAAGAGCAGCATGAACTGAGCTGTTTTGTTCTCAGTAGGTAACTACTGGGTGTATGGCTGAACCTGCATTCTGTAATGCTGATTCTTCCTTGCTGTGTAGGTGCATGGGATAGGCTGGAGTCCTGCAGATGACACAGCACACCTGCACTGTGTAAAGTCTACAGAAGACAGCAAAGTGCAGGTACAGCAATTCATACATTCATAAAATCCTGACCTCCAATTCCAACTTAATACGCTTAAAGAACACAGGCACCCTGGTATTTGGGGTGCTGCCTTAACATTCCTTGTATATATAATCATTCTATATATATATAATCAGAGACCCATGAGTTTTCTCTCCTATTATCAGTGCTGGACATATCTGGTTATATATTTAGAGCTCAAATCTCTACTCCTCATTTAAAAAATACGCTTAACAAAAGCAAACTCTGCATCGTATCCATTGCCACTTGAGCCAACATTATTTAGTTGTTAGATCATTTATGCTAGCACCACTGGTCCTTGTATGCAGAATGTGCAATAAGGTCAGAGCTCAGTGTTCTATACACTTACTGGTGAGGCACCATTTGCAAGAGATTCCAATTTACAACCCCAACATAACCTGACACAATGGCTTGTTCAAATAAAATGTCAATACAGATGAACCCTGCTAATTGAATGTATCTGGGATATGGTTCCGATCCTCAGCACAATAGGTATTAATTAATGTATGAAAATCTCTACCTGGTTACTTTATGTTCACAATGTAGCCAACGTTTAGGGATCTCTGAGTATTGTTTTTTTTGTAAATTTTAGAATCTCATACAATGTAGCGATGTAGCCCAAGACCTCAACTCTAAGCCTCAAAGCCTGCATTCTTCACACAGGGTTAGAATGGGCCTATGCATATAGGCTTTATGTAATGCCAGTCTGATCAATATCAGTTTGTTTATAAGTCTCAAATCTTAAAATTATAATATTTTATAGCAAAAAATAAAAATGTTAGACTATAGTATTGTATTGTATCATTACATAGCATTGTAGTAAACCCTACTTACCATATTTTACCCTACTTACCACGTTATTGTTATTTTATTACACTCTAGAGCAGTGCATTTTGCTTCTTCTTCGCACCAGATCACATCCAATCAATGCTGTGGATCCAGGAGGGAGATGAAAGTTTACCAGGCCTTTGTTGAGGTACAACCCCAATTCCAATTAAGTTGACCTTTTATTTTCTACGCTTATTAAGCATTTGAGACCTTAGGACACAAATTGTTCAAAAGCTTTGTAGATGGAATTCTTTCCCAGTCGTGATGGATGTACAACTTCAGCAGCTCAACAGTCCGGGGTCTCAGTTGTTGTATTTTGCACTTCATAATGTGCCACACATTTTCAGTGGGAGACAGGTTTGGACTGCAGACAGGTCAGTCTAGTACCTGCACTATGAAGCCACTCTATTGTAGTATGTGCAGAATGTGGCTTGGTATTGTCTTCCTGAGATAAACATTGATGTCCCTGAAATATATGTTGCTTGGATGACAGCAAATGTTGCTCCAAAACCTGTATCTACCTTTCAGCATTAATGGTGCCTTCCCAGATGTGCAAGTTACCCATGGTCACTAACACACCCCTATACCATCAGAGATGCTGGATTTTGAATTTTGCACTGCTAACAATCGGGACAGTCCTTTTCCTCTTTGGCCCAGAAGAGACAATGTCCATGATTTCCAAAAACAATTGGAAATGGGGACTTATCAGACCACAGGACATTTTTTCACTTTGGGTCAGTCCATCTCAGATGAGCTCGGGCTCAAAGAAGCTGGCAGTGTACCTTTGTGTTGTTGATATATGACTTCCTCTTTGCATGGTAGAGTTTTAACTTGGACTTAGTAGATGGAGCAACAAACGTTGTTCACTGACAATGGTTTTATGAAGTGTTACTGAGCCCATGTGTTAATATTCATTGTATGTCGCCGCCACCTAAGAAATCGAAAGTCATGGGCACTTAATATTGGTTTTCAGTTTTTCCGCTTACTTGTAAAGGTTTTTCCAAACTGAGCCTTTTGGGGATGCGCCCTTTATTGTTCCAAACAGGTGTTTTTAAGCATTCCTCAACTTTCCAAGTCTTTTATTGACCCGTCCTTACTTTTTTAACGTGTTGCAGCCATAAAATTCGAAATGAGTCAATATTTGCAAAAAAACATTAAAGTTCATGTGTTTGAACATTAAATATATTGTCTTTGTAGTGTATTTAATTGAATATGGGTTGAAAAGAATTTGCAAATCATAATATTCTGTTTTTTATTTATGTTTTACACAACATCTCAACTTCATTGCAATTGAGGTTATAGTTGTGGTCACTACCACAAAAATAGATGCTTGACACTGGTTCCACAGAGTAAGTTTCCAATACTCAGTTATTTAACTTAGGTATCCTTTATTATAATGTTTAACAATATTACACTGCAATTTTACACCAGAAAACATATCAATGAAGGTTAATCTTTGGTAAAACAGCCCAGCTCTGTCCTGTGCATACCAAGCAGTAAGATAATTAAGGAAACCATCAGTTTGTAAAAAGTATTTTAATATCAATTCTTAACATTTCAGACCTAATGTTAACAAGCTTTAATTGCTGTTCACTTTATTCTAAACCAATCCCTCAGGTCAAAGTAAAATTATCAGGCCACCTGCAGGGTATTCCTATTGTTAAGATCCCTCTATATAGGGATGCTATAGTTTCCTCATCTGGTTGACATAATCACTGCCATGTTAAAGCACATTCCCCTGCTAAGACTGTCAACACAAAGAGATCATAGAATGACCCCACAGTTCTCACACCTGAACTCTTTTGCAACACACAGCACAGCAATGTGCTTCATACATCAAGTTTTTACTCCTGGGTAACATGCCTAAATATAGAAAAGAAATTACTAATAGACAATTAGAAGGAAGACAAAAAAGGCAGACATCATTTTAAAGGTTGATCACATTCCAGACATTCTGACATTCTAAACAGCTCTAGACTTTACAACTGAGACTTGAAAACTATAAACCAACTTCTAGTTCAGAGATACATAGAACAATCCATATTACGTACAGTTAATAATCAATATAGACATTATTTGATGTAATATGAGTTACATATTAAAGGTGACAGAGGAGCAAAATTAAAACATTCAATAGGCAACCTAAAAAGATTGACTGCCACAGGCAGAAACAGGCTCAAATGTTTTAAGCACTACTGAAGCCATCTGTTCAAACACCACAGTTATGTAAGGTTCATGGTCCCTGGAGGCCTGACCTCCTAACCATCCTTCTGACCCTTGTGACCCAAAAGGACATGTTTTTCATCATCCTCTCACCAGGGAGCTATTAAGAGAGTCTAGGCTTAGAGAAATGCAGTTTCACAGGGACGCTGCATGCAGCCATGCACCTAGGTGTTAGGCAGTACAAAAATATCCAAATGTAAAAATTTTATGTAATTTAGTGTAATTTTAAAATTACACTTTCATTCAAAGGGTCAGGTGAATAGGGATGCAACAGTACAAGCTTGCATTTGATTACTGCCAACCAACATTATAACAACTGACTGTTGAAAAATGATTATTGGCACTGCTCTGGACAACACACCGACTTTTTCTCTTGGCTTATGTACCACTGTGAAATGACAGCAAGCACTTCACCTGAATCTTACTGACAGCAAACTGCACACACAACACAAATGAAACTTATTGTGGCTGGCAATAGTTGGTTAACATTATACTTGGCATTGCCATAACTGAGCCACTAGTGCCTGACCCATATGTGGCTTAGAACTATGACTGAGTGTATGGGGTTTATGCAAAGACATGCTTACAAGATGTGGACAGACCAGACAGTTTAAAGCTAAATAAATATGCTAACAACTGGAAAAATTGGCAGTGTAAATAGAAGACTCTAACTGAAAAGGAAAACGGAGAGGTTTGGCTTTTAGCTGTAACAGGGCACAAAACACAAACATAGAAGCTAACAGGCAGCACTAATACAAGATTAAGACTAATACTCACATAGACTACACAAAAATACAATGTGTCAATAAGACTTGAGTCCTAATACATACAGGCAAGACAAACAATCAATCTAAAAGGGTGAACAAATCCTAACACTATGCTAACACACATGGACAAGGGATAACAACTAACAGACTATAAGAAACTCTAGAAATAAACAGAACAGAGACACAGTGATCACAAGATACAAGTATGATCATTGTTGCATTGTTCTACTACAAACAAAGCGCACTAGACACAAAGCAACACTTTAACCAGAACACAGTTTGACAGGAAGCAGAATGAAAGCGCCAAGAGAAAGTGGAAATGAGAATAAGCATTTTACATATGAGATTAAGAATTAAAGAGCAAGTAAACAGACTGCTGTGGAAACCAAAATGGTTCAGAGGAGCATATGCCATTATGACAGGTACATACCATTGTATAAAATGATTATTTGTTGATCCTGACATTTTTAAGGATTTTGTTTGAAAACGGCCTTTTTGTGCCTGATTGTTTTACAATTTACAACCCCAAAGCAGAAAAGTTATGACTGTATGGAAAGTGAAAATGTTAAAAATTCCAGTGTTCCTTACATTTATTTCATTTACAGACACTATGAACCCAATATATTTAATGTTTTGTCTGGTCAACCTTATTTCCTTTGGTAATAAACATTATTTCCTGTAACACAATTCAAAAAAGTGGCATGGCACAATTTAAATCTAGTAAAGAATTTAAAAAACTATTTATAATGTGATGTCAACATATGTCAGTCATTTATTTGGTACAACATCATTATGATGCAGAAAGTCTCTGATCAGCAAAAATGGGCTCATGCTTTCCAGTCTGTCAACAAATGTGTGAAAAAAGTATTAAAATGTTAATAATGTTTCTCAAAGAAACATATTTCTTCCTCTACAAAGCTTAATATCATTAAATGATTCAAGGAATCTGGGATGATTTCTGTGCGTAAGGGGCAAAGGCACAGTCTTTGACCTCAGATCCCTCAGATAACATTTTCAACCATATAACCACAATTTATTAATAGCTGATATAACCCCATGGGAAAGGAATTAGTTTGGCAAACCTTTTCCAAGCACTACAGTACCGTGTTGCATTAACAAATGCCACTTAATACTTTACTGTGCAAAAAAGGGTTAGGTTTATAGTTGACAATGTCCAGAAGTGGAATTGACTTCTCTGGGCTCTGAGACATCTAGGACAAACTATCACACAGTGGAAACGTCGTTTCTGGAAGAATTGCAAGCTGTGTGCTTCAGACCAAAGACAAAAAGAACCATCCAGAGCAACAAATGAGCAACAAATACAAGAGTCAAAGTCTTTCTTTGTATGCGACAATGCCCTTGGAAAAGACCAGTTTCAATTATGTGATGGCAGCATCAATGCAGAAAAGTACTTTGAGATTTTAGAGCAACATTAACTCATTCAAGAATTATGAGTCTGTCAATGTAATCTTTTTGAACACGGTCAATGCTTTGCAATCCTGCCTGTAATGCAGGAATGGATGTTTTAAGAATTAAAATACAGTTGATAAATATCCTAGGTTTATACTGTCTGACTTTTATACAGTCTATAAAGTCAAAATACATTTAAGGAGCAGGTGAAGCACTGGGGGTATTTCAGGCTTTACAAAATATTTCGAGCTCAAGTCACAGTTTGAACATTAAGCATAAGACAAAGATCCACATAAGAAAGCATAAACTTCAAGCAGGGGCTGAGTTCAGTACAACATCGCAAGTACTGATTAGGACAGACAACTAGGTCTAGCTGCAGTAACGAGCTTCCTGTGCTTAAGTAGATCATTTAATTTGTGCTCAATGAGCATAGCTGTTAAGTGATGCGAGAAAGAGGCCTGAGGAGCTCTGAGCCGATGCAAGCTGTTCACCTGCCCTGTAGACACACACACATATAACAGAGGTGTGCCGATATACTCATATACTCGTGATACTGAACATAGATTCCAGTGCATTAGTAAAATTGTTTGTCAGCTAAAAAACTGTCTGCTAAAAGAACCCCAAATATGTACAAATCTTGCACGTCCATAATTACATTTCTTTTTATGTTTTGGTCTTAAAATCACTGGGTACTGTATCAAAACCACAGATCAGGAAGAAACGAGTACAACCATACTACTGAATTAACCTCATTCGCTGATTATCAACATGCCAGCTTGTGGATGAATGTTTAGTACACTTCCTTAAAAAATCCCTCACAATCGTGAAGAAACCCTGATGAACAACCCTAAACAGCGTACCAATCCATCATGCAAAACATACACTCATACACTCCCACCTTGCCCTTAAGCTGTATGTGTGTGTATGAGTGTGTGAGTGTATGTTTAGAATTTGCATTTCTATGGAATGTGGGAGTAAATCGGAGTACCAGGAGTAAACCTGCATGGACATGTGGTGAACCTGCAATCTCCTGAGCAGTCTGAGCTCAGGATTAAACCAGGAACTGTGGAGCTGTGATGTGACCGCACTAACTAATGCACTATCGTGCCACCCTTGATTAGATAATAGAATAGAATAAACTAAAATAACCTAAATAGAAAGGTTTTCCAAATCAGTGTATACCTTAGTGGAACTTGATTGAGTGTGTTTTACAGGTACATGCCTCTAAACGTCCAGCCTATTGACTTCTATTTGCTTTAAGGTCTGAGCTCTTAAGAGATATGGCAGGAAATTTGTCTTACATATCTTATTCACATCTGAATGAGAGAAAACTAGTATGAACAGAAACAAGCCTGCTACTATTTTTGGTAAGTGTTTTAAATTTTTTAAAAGAGAATAATTATTACAGTACTGTAAAGTATAGTGCTATTTTTAATGTTATCATATTAATTAATATTATTGTTTAAATAAAACATTATGTGCAAAGTATCTACACTACTACATGACTATGATAATGTCTGTCAGTGTCCATTTCGGTCCTGTTTCAAATAAGTATTTTTTTTCCAAGAAGACTTGTTTGAGAAGATGTGTTTAATTATTAACTGTGCTTAATGTCTCTTAAAGCTATGAAAAGTATAATGCAATTTACTTAAACTAGCTTTAATTTGACCAGATTACATAAGAGAAAAACAGTTTAATTTAATGGGGGTGCCTGTTAGTAATCCAAAAAGCCAATGGAAACTGAAGCAAAAACTTTGATGAGCTACCAAGATTCTGGTCATGTCCCAATCCTCATACTACCCTACTAAAACAGCTTCATTGAGGTCAGGCTTTTGCAGTTCCAGACTATTCATTTACAGCAGGGAATATAGTGTATATTAATTAAACATTACCCAATTTAATGCATTTAAGTAATAATATATTGACAAAAACCTACATAATTCTAATTTTGAAATCATAGAATTCATAGTGCTAAACAACTGACCCTCAAAAACTACTTCTGTTTATTTCAGAAAATACATGAAAGTACTTCATTTACAGACTGTAAGTTGCATTAATTGAGATATCCATTAAAAATATTTCCAGTTTCCTATTTCAATTATTTCTTTTTATAAGGGAAGGCTGGAAAAAATCACAGTACCATATGACATCAGCTACCTTGTGCTTTATTTTTAGTATATATGTGAATAAGTACAGAAGCACAGGTTGCTTCACAGGCCATGTAAAATTACATTGGGAAATAAAGGAAAAGTGAAAGGCAAAAGAGGCAGATGATGTACTAATGATGTAAAATGTACTAGACCATGTGCACTGGCTTCTGGCAGCTGTATGCCTTAGAGGAAAGCAAGAGTGAGAGAAGAGAGGAAACTGCTGCTGCCTCCAAGCAACCATATGTCTGTCCCTATGCTCTCTCACATCCACTGTGTGCCTCCAATGCAATGTACTTGTTCTGCACACCTTATATGATTATTAAACACATACAAGTATACTCAACACATGAAGTGTCTCAGGATAGACAACCTAAATTTCCTCCTACAAAAATGTGAAAAATAACACATAACAAGGGGGCTGAGACAAACCCATGGCATGCACTCACATTCTTTACAGTCCTAGCACCCTACCCCAAAATGACACATTAGTCAGAATTGGCTGGCAACACCAATAAACTACATTTTATACAATTTCATACATACCCAAATAAAAAAATGGGACAGTATAGAAAATGCATATAAAAATACACAAGATGTTTCTTGCATTTACTCTTCTACTTTACAGTTTGATATTTCATGTTTTGTCTGGTCAACTTCATTTAATTTGATATTAAACATCCATTCCTGCCTACAGGCCTGTAACACATTTCAAGAACAGTTGGGGAAAGAGCAATTTAGAGCTAGTAAGTAGAAAAACTGAATAATGATTGATTGCCATTCTTCACCATTCTTCATCTGATAACACCAGATGGGCAAGGAATTACTTTATTTTTTATAGTTTTGTCAGGCATTACCATACAGAGTTAAATTCATAAATGCCACTTAAGAGTGCAAAAAGCTATGTTAACCACGTCCAGAAGCGGCATCACCTTCTCTCGGCTCAGAGGCATCTATGATGAACCATCAAACAGTTGAGATGTGTATTGTGGTCAGTGAATCAGTATTACAAGGTCTTTTTTGGAAAATATGGGCATTGTGTGCACCTGACAAAGTTTCAAAGGGACCATCCAGACTATGATCAAAAGCCAGGATCTATTATGGTGTGGAGCTGTGTCAGCGCAACATTAATACAGAAAATACAGTGAGATTTTGAAACAGCATTTGGTGCCTTCAAGACAATCTAGAGATGTTTATTCATTACAAAGCCACATGCTGCAAGTTACAAATCATGGCTTCAGTACGGGTACTATACTGGCCTGCCTGCAGTCCTGATCTGTCCCCAACAGAAAATGTGTGGAGAATTCTGAAACAAAGAAATGCTACAACAACGAGCCTGTACTGTTGCACACCTTAAGATGTGCTTGCAGAATGAATGGGTCAAAATGACACCTAAAACACTAAAACACTTGCTATTGTCTGTGCCAAAATGTCTTTTAAGTGTGGTAAGGAATGACAGCATTACAAAGCAGTAAATGCTATCCCCAACTTTTCTGGAATGTGTTGCAGAAAGTAATCGGCATAACAATCAGTGAGTTGGAACGTCATGTACTTCCTTTCATGGTCACTTAGCCTAAAACCCAACAAACCCTTATGGGGGTACACATAAAACAAAACACTCAGAAACATATTGACTGGATAACACACAATTATCTTTGGAATACTGTGAAATCATGCAGGCATTTTGAAGTCAGAGCTATATTAGAAGTGCTATATTAAAAATGATGTATATAATCATTAAATCATGGTAAAATTCGTTATTTTAGATAATCAAATGATACAGAAGCAACTTTCTAACAGCTACAAAAAACTCTAAAACAGGATCTCTAAAACTGTCTCTGGAAATCTGTGGTAATCAATCCTGGCTAAACATCAACTGCTCCAATATGAAGAAAGTCAGAAGCACCTTGATGTGCACCTAGTACCTTTTTTACCTACATGGTCAAAAAAGCACATCAGTGTGTGAATTTCCTCTGAAGCTGAATAAAGCAGACTGACTGAAGAGGGACTTCAGAGGGCATCCTGTGCAGCTTTATTGCTGTCTGGTTTGAGAATTGCACCACCTTGGACCACAAAGATCTACATAAGATAATGTAAACAACTGAAACCGTCAATGGGATTTTTCTTCTCCTCAACACACACTGCATATTCAAAGACACAAGCATTGTGGATGACCCATCACACCCTCACACAAAATTTCCTTCCTCCTACCATCTGGCAAACAATACCAGAATACCCATGCTGTCACTGCCAGACAGTTTTTTTCCCCAAGCCATCATACACCCATCCCAACCCCAGACAACTTTCATATCACTTTTACAGCTTATATACATTGCTACTATATTTGTATACTGCTGCTATATTATTTAGGTTTATATGCCTATATTTTATATGTTTTATATGTTTTATAAGGTTTGTACTACGACAATTTTATATAGTATATAGAACAAGCAAAATAAAGAATTTTCAATATTGTTTTCCAACAGTTGACCCCCACTATATATTTTACACAGTTAGTTATACAACAAAACAATGCCTCAGTTAAATGCATTTTATGAAGAGGGTGACCTATCAGACAAAATATTTGAACTGATTAAAAAGGGAAAATCTCTCAGCACTTGAGTAGGAATACCTGTACGTCTAGTTATCCATGCAATTATTTAACCAGCCAGGCATGTGAAAGCAGTGCAATGCATAAAAATCACACAGCTACAGAGGAGAAGCTTCAAGCAAACCCATCACAGTGAGGAAAATGTCATTGATTTGACTGTGGCATGATTGTTGGTACCAGATGAGGTGGTTTCAGTATTTCAATAAACTGCTCATCTCCTGGGATTTTCATGCACATCACAAGAAAAAAATTCAATCAGAATGGTCAAATAAAGAAAAAAAAGACAGAAGCTATAGAAGCTGGCAGAAGGCTATGGCTATGGTGAGCAAGACAGCATCTCAGAATGTTTAACACATCAAACATTGAGGGAGACTTATTTAACTTATGTCAGTCAAAAACAGAAAGCTGAAGCTGCAGTGGGAACAAGTTTACCAAACAGAAGACTGAAAAAATGTAGCCTGATATGAGTTACTTATATAACAGGGTCAGGATCTGTCCATGAGTCCATGGACCCAACCTGCCTTGTGTCAACAGTCCAAACTAGTGGTCGTGTAATGGTGTGGAGAAACAAACACACTTTGTGTGTCAGATTGTTTCTGACCAAGGCCATCCCTTCACGGCCACAGAATACTCGTTTTCGAATGACTACATGATATTGCACCATGTCACAAAGATAAAGTCGAAAGTGATTTAATAAATGACAAAACATATATTGTTCTTCAGTGGTCTTTCCAGTCATCAGTTCTGAATCTAAAAGGACACATTTGGGATGTGGTAGAACACTGTTCTCAAAGAACTGAGACCATTTTGAGAGCTAACAGAAGCATTATCCAGCAGCGCTTCTAATAAAGTACATGTTCATATACATTCAAAAACTATATATTATATAGCTTTAGTCAAATGGTACAGTATCCACCAGCATTCCAGACAAAAGTGCAAAGTTTGTACCTTAAAGTGAGTACTTTAATCCTTCCTGGCTGTAACAGCATGTCAGACTTGGTCAGTTGTGGTTTACTGCACTTCCTCTTCATACACGTATTAATCCAATTGTTACTGAAGCATGCTGCTGTCTCAAAGATTAAACCCTCAGATAACATTAAGGTCAAAAATAACAACCTGCTGAAATAATATTTTAACACAATAACCTAATTATAAACAAACACATTCTGTACAAACTAACATCACACAAACAACTGTATTCAGTCATTCGTTTTCATATTGTCTTAATCCAGTTCAGGACAGTCAGGAGCAGGGGCCTAACCAGTAGAAGTTGCAGTAGCACCAACAAGAACCAGCTCCAGACAGCATGCTAATACATAGCATTGCACACACTCTTACACTTACTTATGATATTACTTAACGCACATCTTTGAAATGTGGGAGGACATTGGATTGCCTAGCAATAACCAACAGAGAGAGAACCAACAGAAAAGAGATCGGGACTTGAACCGTGGATCTTTCCCATGAGGAAATATAATATATATAAGATTCACTCTGGATTCAGTGGGCCTATATGAGCCATGCATGTATTTGGTCAATTTTTAATATTTTGGTTATACGTTTAATCAAATCATAAAAACTAGATTAAATGTTAAATGTTGTAACGCAACTGTGCAACAGCAATTTCCAGAATTTCCAGACTGCACATATTCATCGTAATAGTTTAAATGTTTAACATTTAAAAACCGATCACTTCAGAGGAATAGAAGTTTACAACAAGCCAAAAACTGACTTTACAAGAAGTCACACCATAATAAAAAATGTGGAATAGCAACAGTGAGTTATTAATGGACATACTATAAGCAGTTGCAGCTTTGTGGGCTGTTTTGGGTAGATCCATTAGTCCCCAATCCCCATATCGACACACTTCATCGAAATAAGAATTATTATGTCCAAAAGAAACTGAAATTAAATCAATATTCATCCATCCTACTGACATTATCACAGTGTCCAAGGCTGTTACCCAGCTTCTGCTACCAGGTGAAATGGTTAAGAATTGTGTTTCAAATTGAAACAAATTATATTTATCATTAAACAGCTTAAACAGTTAACCTATAAAAAGTCAGCAATTTTTTTATATAATTTAGGTCCTTCCTATGGGGTAACATTGTTGTGTCATCTTCGTAATTGGCTCAGAGGAAGAAGGTAAATACATTAGATTTAAATCTGAGGCTCACTATGTGACTTATTGGGCATGTACAACTCTTATTTCCGACAAATCTTTCTTTAAGTGATATATGCTCTGGCATTTAAAAAGGAAGCAGAAGAAGAAAGTAAGAACATAAATATGAGCCAGCCACCCTACAAACAGCCCGGACACTTTCCTCCTTCCCTCTGTCATTCTCTCACACAGTGCTGCCCACTTCCTAAGAAACTTTATCACACAGCCTCTCTGCCAGTGTAGCCCGAACTTCCCACTGCAATTACTTATAAAAACTTTTCAGTCAGCCCACACGTGGTCTGTTTTTTAAGGAGCTGCATCCCCCTTCTCACGTGGTCCATGGACTATTGAGTCGTCACAGGCCCCCTGAATGATGGCTGAAAAATAAGGCGGTGCAAACAATGCTTGGCCTTGATTAATTCAATTCTTTCAAGACCATGCACCGTCGTCCGGGCAGCTCCAGACAATTGCTCCTTTGATGCTTGGGTTAATGTACTATTGTGCTCGTACTCCAATATTGTAAACTTTAAAAGAAAACAAAACTTCCTCTTTAATGATTTCCGCTCCGTTTTCAAAAACACAGTGAATTTCATTCGTATTAGTTTTGCAATGGCTTTACCAAAGATCCAGAAATAGGCAAACATAATAGACTAACCTGATTTGCCTGACATGCCATAGTGTTGCAAGACATTGTTCAGTAGTAATTTCGCTCTAGTCCACTCTCAAGCTCTTCATTCACACCTTTCCATTCGGTTCTGCAGATCACTCATTTACGAGAAGAGAGGTGGAGACCCTCCTTTTGGCCAGGCTTGATTAATGCCTGAATTATTTTCACCTCATTTCGTCTAAGGGAGTTCTACTTCCTCTCTGCCTTTCTCAATCATTCAGCATCTCTCTCCCTCCCATCTCCCCTCACTCTGTGTTGACTCTCTCCCTCATCCATTCCCTTGCCTTACCTCCCTTCCCTCCTTTTCAGTCTCTTTTCTGCTCTGTTTTAAGTGAGAGAAAGTGCCCCCCACCTTCATCTGCTTAAGGCGGAACACAGCAGATCCATAGCCCTTGCATCTACTTCTGCCATGAATGGAGTCGTTGTCATTCCAAGCACTTTGGGTGCATACTGAGTAACAGGGAGCTGCTAGCTTAGCTGCCTGGAGCTTGCTAGATGAAAGACAAGAGCTAAGGGGCTGTGTGCTTCCACGGTACTGCATCGTCTCACCGATCTTTCCACTTGTTTTCCAAGCAGCTGCACCCAGACCACCAACGCTTCCCATTCATAGACACTTGACTCTCAAATCCTCGTCCATCGGCATTGCCAAGTCTTTGGTAAGGTCTCGCAATGGGCCACGGGAAGTACAGACACTATCCTCCTTCCGCACTCCCTGTAGTAAATCTTCTTCTCCTTCTCTTGGATAGGATGGAGGGATTTCCAAATATTTGTTACTGTTGACTACAACTAGTTGAAAAATTTTGCCATTTGCCAGAAGAAGGATAGCCCGATAACAATACATGAGAAAAAGATACTGAAGAGAAACAGAGATCTTTGCACAAAAGAAAGTTTTCAATAGGCACTCTTGGCGGTGGCCTCAACCAAGTATCCTGTTAGTAGTGGCAGAAGTTGACAGGCGTCTGGCCATAGGCCTAGTGAGCATTTAATGACGGTAGACAATGGAGGCAGAATGTTCAATAAAACCCTTGAGTCAATGTAAGTGCAATGACAACGTGAGAAATTCTTCATCATCCTTTCTCTTATCCCATCCATCATATCCTTCATCATCTGACAATGTAGTATTTTTAAATGAAAATGGAAACACTTAGTTATATATGAATAAAACATTATTGTTAGATCAATTTGTTAACCAAAGATAACTACCTTTCATACTACAAATGTTTAACAGACCAGCACTTACTACCAGAAGATAGACTGACATATTAAAACTGGATCCTCTAGATACTGCCATCATAATACTTGGTGCCTCAATATAGAACATTAACAATAAAAGGTGCTGGAGACAAATAATGACAACTGGATTTTTTATGGCATGTACAAAGACTATCTAAGAAAAAAGGCTTTTCTTATTCGTGCATGACAGAACCCCCTGTACACAAATTGAGATGATTACAGAAACGATTTGTTGAAAAATGTTCAATTCCTCAGTGTTTTTGTCATCTCCCACTGTGTGCATGACCCCCTGCTGAAGTAGCAGGGCTGTAGGCCAGGGAATACTTCTGCACAACTTGCAGCTGTAGGCTGATTCTTTTCATTGTCAGGTGAAAGAGTTCTACAGAAAAAGTGAATTTGCACAGTTTTCAAAGTTTTAAATATCAATTGGCCATTGGATTTGGCTATTTTGAATTGCATCAATTGGTCATCATTCTAGCACCTAAGTTGGCTGATGGCTGACTTTGGAAAAACATTGAATATGTTGATGTCCAGAAAATGTATTGCAACTTCGTAGCAAAAAAGATTGCGGAAAATAGATAAACTGATCTTAAGATGAAGAGAAAAAAAACAGTCTCATAAGCCAGTAGTAATAAACCCTAATCTGCATTTTGTATTATTTTCGTTCACAAAACAACTTAATTATGGTTGTTTTCTTTGGTTATTTAACAGTGCATCAGCATTAATGGCTATTCACGACAGGAGCAAGTTTGCATCTGTACTACTCACGCTGGGCCAATTTAGAGCAAAAACTTATCATGTCCTTGCAATGTGGGAGGAAAAGGCAGTGGCCAGAGTAAACCCATGATGCCGGCAGGATATGCAACATCCACAAAGACAAAGTCCGAGGTCAGGATCGAACCAGGGAACTCTGGAACTGAGAGGTTGCTTGGGCCATAATGCAGCTACACAACTTATGAGATAACTAACATACTACTTTATACCTAGCATGTGTAAGAACAGTAGAATAATATATAGTCTTACACCAGACAGCACAAGCGAAAAAAGTGGACAGGATTTAGAAAGAGAATGCAAAGTTACAATTCCGAATGCACAAAAATACAAAAGGTTCCCTAAGAAGTATTCAAGCTTATTACTATTTCAGAAATTTTGCAATATAAATAGCTTAATTAATGAGGAAAATATCAGAAATACATTAGTCCTTTATTTTTCACTTTTACAAGAAGTTCAAAAACAGAATTGTTTTACCTTTCTTTTTGATGACCATCTTTGCCAGTGGTGTACAGTAAAATGTATATCTACTTGAGTACTGCAATTAAGTATGGTTTTTGAGTATCTTTATTCACCAGAGCACTATATTTTTTGCAAACCTATTACTGTAACGTCACTAAATTTTAAAAACAAATATTATCAAGTATTGTGGAAATATTATAACAATGCAATGGTCAATGAGTTTACTTAAAAGAAAATACTTCAAATATACTAGTTAAACTTTAAAATATTTTAACTTGTGTAAAAAGCAGATGGTACATCTTTCAATTTTACAAATTCTATCTGTACTTTGACTACGTTATAAAGCTGGGTTTCATGCATCTCTATCTACACAATAGTAGCATGATGACAGCTAAAGTGTAAAGCTACAGAGTATCATGAAGCACAAAACCAGAGACATGTCTTTACTGACTCCCTAAGAGGCTTACAGTTCTTGTAGAACAGCATCAGTACTCTGCAAGCTACCACATACAGTGTTAAAAAAGCTGTTACTATTGAAAGAAACAATACCCTCAACATCATTAAAATCAGAACCATACTGTTATTTTCTGCTCACTAATTCACCATTTGTGCTGTATAATAGTGATTATGCAAAGAAAATGTAAACAAATATGTTTACAAGTTATAAATTGTAACTCTCACTCTTAACGCATGAAAACGTCATTGCAATTTTAGACTTTTATATTTTAGATCTTATATTTTAGATTTGACATTGATTATATTATGCCATATTACTGTGAGTAATTTTCTGTTAGAGTAACAGTATTGTCATTTCATTTTCCTATTAAGATTTTTTTTAAAATTCTATTATAAGTGCAAAAAATTGTTAAAGATGCCAAACTCTATGGACTCTTACTAAATAATGTTAATGTTAATAAACGTTAAAGAAAAAAAATACTAAACTAAACCCTGTTCACATTAGAAAGGTGACGTATCACCCAAAACTCAGGAAACAACCAGGTGGGACAGCCACTTAGAAAGGCCCCTGCACCATTATATTACACAGGCATAACTGTAAGTACGCGGGCGTGGTGGCTTGGTGGGTTTCACTGAGAAAGTTCTGGGTTCAGTCCTAGGTGGAGTGGGTCCTTTTTGTGTGGTTTCTGCATGTCTCCCACAAGTCAGAGACGTGTGTTTGGCTAATTGTTTTTTTCTAACGCGTACTTAGTGTATAAGTGCTTAAGAGTATGTTCCCTATGCCGAATCGCCTCTGGAATGAGGTACATTCAGATAATGGTGTTTCAAATGCTACAATACTTGCCTTCTAATTATCTGTATGATACGTACCACAAACAGACACTGACAAATGACACTGAAGTGTCAACATAAACCTTGTGTCACATTTATTGAAACTGTTTTGCTATGATCAGTGAAAGTAGGTGAAAACGCTAGTGCTCATACAATCCGTACAACAACTATCTCATGGTTGCACAGCTACAGTGAGTATGCACGTTTATGAATGATTCAGTTTGCAGTTTTAGCACTTGTGCAAACACAAACACACCCTCACTGCTCCAGGCAGCATGTTGCGTCTGAGCCACGAGTCTGGCAGGGAGGGAATTTGACATCACCAGTCATTAGAGAGTGTCCAGGGTCCGTGGCCAACTCCTATTATTCAAAAAGTAGCACGCCATCTCGCCGACCACCACACAATAGGGCACTTCTAATGAGGATATGAACACTAGCTATTTTGACAACTCTAGATCAATAGCAGAATAGAAAGCTCTGAGAAGTAGGATGGCAAAACAAAAAAGGGGGCACATACAAAAGCTAACCTCAAAGAGCACTCCCAAACAAGTATGTGTGTTGGGGTAATTAGCTCTGGTAAATGGAGGGTTATATCAGATATTTAGGACTCATTAGGGGATGCCGAAGTCAAATATGTTTACTCTATTGTCTTCAGTAAGATCAGCCAATAAACATTTAACAGGACTCTCGAATAAAAAAAAAAAATACTTTAACCCAGCACACCAAGGTTGTTTGAATTTTGTCTCTTTTTCTATATCAAAGTTTGTGTCAGAAAATAAATTCTTAATATCTTAAGTTTTATATATATATATATATATATATATATATATATATATATATATATACATAATTATTGTGTTTT
>JAUZST010079896.1:10073-20702 GCA_034779995.1 Parotocinclus haroldoi | reverse complement strand
CCCCCCCCCCCCCCCCTATTGTTATACCTAAACCCTGCAAACCTTTCTCGCTCTCAGCTTCGGTCCAAAGAGGACCTGCTGAACAAACTGTCCACGATAAAGACGAGGAAATACAGACAGAAAGCACGCAGCAATCAGAAGGACGCAGAAACCTGCGCTGTGTGTTTAGAACAGTACACCAACAACCAGGTGAGCAACACACACACCTACACACACACCTGAGTGTCTAACGTTGTTGTTCGATTACGCAACTCAATTAGGGTGATCGACTAGTCACCGACATTCATAGGGGTGAATAGGAGCAGGTCAAACTGGACCAGAGCGCCCCCACATTGACTGTTCAAGTAGGGGCGTATGGTCACCCAAGAGTGCCAAAACACCCCGACAGTGACGGGGCATGGACGGGATCAGCTTATCCAGCAGATCTTGTGGGGATCCCCTCGTTTTTGTGAGCAGCGTGTATGAGCTCATTTGTTAGATCGGGATTTTGTCATCGTGTCCTTCACAGTATTTATTTACTTATTTGAATTTGGACCTGCTTGACGACGATGAGGTCTGAACCGATGTGTGTGTTTAGTGTCTACGGGTTTTGCCGTGTCTACACGAGTTCCACCGGGACTGTGTGGACCCGTGGTTGTTACTGCAGCAGACGTGTCCCCTGTGTAAGCGCTCCGTACTCGGTACGTACGGCACTACGCCGCCGCGGTCACCGTTTTGCGCCGTTTTCAGTCTCGCCGTCATGCGTAACTATTGCTGTTTGGCTGTTACTTCCATCCCGTTGCAGGGAACTGCTGTTGAAGCGGAGCAGCAGCTCGGTTTCGTCTCACGATCTCTACTGGTCGAGAGGTCCAACGTCGGCGTCGCCCTCCGGAGGGTGCGATCAGTCCGGGCGCAGAGAACGGCACAGCTCAGAGAGCCCGGATGAAAAAGTCTTAGTATTTATTACTAGCGATTAATGTACTGTACAAAAAAAGCGAACATTTAAAGTAATTTCATTTAACCTTTAACGCTGACTCGATGAGTCGTAATGATGCTCACTTCCCAGGCTGCCTAGGTAGGGTAGGTAGGGCCACGGGTCACGATGCAATACGTCTGCAAAAGTGTTTATTTCCTATTTTATAACTTTACATTCCTTGATTTAGAACTGTATTTATATTACCTGTCAGGATAGAGGGAGGGGCTAGTCTAATGTAGGACACACCCAGTCGCCCACAAAAGAAGAGGTTGGCACACTGGCACATCGTAGTTCTGATACACACCCACTAACGTGACAATAATGTTACAATCCTTATTGCACCTACATTCCCTTATCAGGGTGCCTAGGTAGGGATTGTCACGTTCCCTAGATAAAGTCCTCGCTCGAGAGATTTATTTATTTTGGCCCTTCAGTTTTTTCCCCCGCCCATTATTCATTGGTTCTCCTGGTCAAGCTTGCTAGGGGCACCGGAAAGCCCTGCACAGGGCTGGCACGACTCTTTGAGGCACTGTGGTGCGACGCCCTGCCCTCACACGCACCAGGGACTCGAACCCTGGACCTTACAGTGGTGGGACAGCGATTAGACTAATCCAAAACTGTTGGGTGAAAGTTCAAAAGTGCGCCCTGGATGGGGTGCCAGACCAGCCAGAACGTCGTTTAGCCGACGGTTCGAATTCAGGGGCTCAGGAACTGTACCCAGAAAGCTCCTTTGTAGTTGCATAGTGGCACAGTGGGCATTCGTCAACCCACCACTGCAGTGACCTGGGTTTTTGGAAATTGTCCCGATGTGAAGAAGGGTAGGCTCTGGAACATAGCAAATCAATGTATTGCGATATGCAAGACAAACTGCAATGTTATTTCCTAAACAAGAGGAGGCGCTCTAGACCCGCAGGCAGCATTTTGAAAAAAAAAAAAAATATATATATATATATATAGTACGAGAGGCATTTGTGATATAAAGTCCCCTCACAACATGCCAGGTTTGGTTTTTGCTTTGGTTTTTATCACTTTCGACGACCCCTGACCTGCAGTCTTGTTCAACTGGAACTAATACAAATTTTTTTTTTTTTTAAAGTAAAATGTTCCCTTGCCACCTGACGCTTCAGACGGAGGCAGAAAGCAGGTGGTGTTACGATGGGATCATGCCTTTATTCCTCTTGCGGTCGGCCATCGTTCGCCGGTTGTGATTGGCTCCTCGGCTCTTGTTCATTTCCTTCCTGCGTCGGTCCTGGATGGTCTCCTGAGTCTGGCCCCGCCCCTTGGGCCCTCCCACCACGTTACTCGGAGGTGGAGGTCTGTAGCTGGAGGGAGATCAGAATTACACTTTAGATCTTTAACTTTAACCCGAGCTTCTGCAGATTCAAACCCTGGGCAAACGGACGGCAGTGGCAAGGAGAAAAGAACAAACCTAGAGAGGAGCAACAAACTAACAGGGACCCGACGAAAAAGCACCTAGAGGTTACCGCGGCACCACGAGTGGCCAACGGGGTGGCCCTTGCAGTGGCGGGGAGATGATCCCCGTCTGAACGTCCCTCCCCCAGATGCTCCCGTTTGTGCTGCAGCGAGCAGCGTTCGACCTTCCCGAGTCCCCGGATGTTATTTTAAAGTTTCCTTATTAAAGTGATTCAAACGGTTCTTGATCCGATATCCAGCCTCTTTTTAAACCGGTGGTAACTGTTACTGTAAAAGTGCTCGCTCTTACCCTCTCTTGTTCTGCATGGCAGCTCGTCTAGCCTCGGCTCGCTCTCTCAGCACAGCTGGGTCCTGCACAAAGTGGTCTCGCTTTACTGCGTCCTCCTGCACGCGGAGAAAACGACAGATTACATTAACCCAGGCTTGTAATGAAACGCGTCTTATGTCTAAGTTCTGTAAAGTAAAGCCTCTACTTTTTCTTCTTCGTCCTCCTGCTCTCCGTCATCCTCGTCCTCGGTCCGTCCTGCTCTCAGAACCCGGGGTGTCGTAAACGGCCTGCAGACGGAAAATATTTACACAGTCTCACGCCGTCTAAAGTGTTTCTAACCAAGAACAACGAGTGACACTAATGTGATAATACTACATCCCACCAGAAGGGGGGGGGGGGGGGGTCGTGTGCGGAACAGATTTTGGAACCAGTACAATAAGTCTGCGCCATTGACCGTCCATCCAATCGGCATCCGAGGTCTTAAAATGATACTACGAACAAAAAATCTGCCTTATATACATCTGATTCAGGCCTGAATGACAGAAACACAAGTTCTACAGACCTGCGGTTGAGCAGCTCGTCGTCCTCGTCCAGGTCGTTAGCCCCCACCTGGTTGGTGCTGTACGTGTCGTCGTATTCGTCATCGTACTCGTCGACGATGTAGTCGCTACCTTGGATACCGGATGGGTCTGTCGTTATGGGAACCTCATCTACGACCGTCTGGTAGGAGCGATATCGCTCTCTGTTTTCGTTGACGTGCCGTTTGTCGTTCAGCATGTGCCGCACACTCTCTCCCTGTCTAGCGCGCACGCACACACACACACACAAACACACACACACACACACACACACACACACACACACACGTTTACATTTATGATTTAAAGGCATAGCTAAACCCTCTTTACCTGTATTAAAAATGTGTTTGGAATTGCTCGGATAACCAAAATTGACGGCTACGACAACCGGAAGAAAAAAAAACTCAGACATCCAGAGCTTCCGTGGACCTGAGGATGAAGCCTGTAGAGTCGACACTGGAAAGCACAACGATGCCTTATTGCAGACCCGAGCACGTGTCAAGGACAGGAGCGCTTACATTTTTAGCGGAATTATATCCTCGTGTTCTGATGTGTTTTTATTTAAAAGGTGGAGAGGTTTTTACCTCCTGCCCCTCCAAATCCGGCTCACGTCCACTTTATCGCGACTGAACACGTCAAACTCGTCGTCGTCGAACGCGTTCGATCTGGAGCTGAGCACAGACGCCTGCGCCTCCTTCACCGGCCTGTAGGGGGCATCAGAGATACCCATTTCAGTTCCTGACGCAGCTGCGACTATAAATGCTTAATAAAATGTCCGTCCTACACACACACGGAGTACGTTATTTATCCGCAACGACGCATGACTCGGAACAGGGGTACGAGAATGACCTGGGCAGGTTTCGGTCGAGCTTGCTCAGCTCCGGCGTCAGTCTGTCCTCCAGGATGTTGTTGATGACGAGCTCGCTGTCGTAGCCGTACACTTCGAGACACGACATCAGGAAACCCTCTCCCAAATCTGGCAATAAATCTCTGATATGAGAGAGCAGGGACTCCATCGCTCCGGAGCTCACGGTACACACCGCCCCCTATGGGAGGGAAAGCGGGACCGTGTAGAAGATACAAATAAACAAACGTAACCAGAGCACATGACGAGACCTACGTTAGCTCCGTTTGGAGCGACGGCCATCGTAGAAGCTGCCTCTCTTAACTCCTCCCTTTCATCTGCGCCTAGATGGGAGGGCCCCAAATCATGGGGGGTCTTGCTGCTGATTTCAGAGCCATGACTGGCTGATAAGGGCTGACTCCGTTTCTTCCCGGTGCTTTCCCACGCTGAATGAACACCCTCCAACAGGTACGACGTCCTGGTGTCGTCTCTGAGAGAGCGGGGTTAAGGAAGAGCGCACGCACCCACTTCAAAATAGATGGAATAAATGCTGAGCCATTCAGCCAGTCGCCTCTCCCTATACTATTCAGGTTTGATTTAGGACTATTATGGGATGTTTCTGCTGTGAGGATACAGGTGAGGGAACGCTTGCTGCAGGAGACTGATGTCCTCAGCTACAGGATAGACCTCGTCGTAGTCAGCCAGGAACCTACACACACACACACACACACACACGCACTATTCCAAAAAGCCCATCCGACTAACGTTCGCTTCCTTTAACAGCGGAGGTCATAAGAATTCTATTCATACATCTTCTTCACGTCTGAATGACGGACAAATTAGAACGAGCGAACCCGAGCGACACCTGCTGACAGAAAGCAGAATTGACATTGCGCTCAATAGGTCATGCAGTTCCATCTCTCCAGCAGCAGGTGTCGCCCAAAGTCACCACTAAAACTACGGAGCTGCTCGTCTTACTGATACCGAAATGAATGGCCGTTTTTAAGACATCCCGTCTCCACTGTATACCTTTTGTCCTGTAGAAATGTCGTGAAGGTCTGAAGGAAATCTTCCACATAAGCCACTGTGTTATCAGAGCTACAAAAACAAAGAGGCTTCACGTTAAGACGATCAGCGAACTTCAACATCTACAGGGCGAATGTTCTTTGACTGCGTGGGCGTGTCCTCACCCCTCTAGAATGGGCTGTAAACAGGTGTGTTGAAGCAGCGTGTGCGCGATCTCCACTATCCTCCTGCTGGAGTGCGAGAGTCTCCTCCAGAGGTCCTCCTGAACACTGACGCGTCGCAAAGTGTTAACCGTTATATAGTGAACGGGCCGAGCGCGTTTATGAAGCTTTACGGTACTAACCACGTGTGGAAGCTTCTTTTCCTCACAGCCCTCTCCATATCGGGCACGGCTAACTCGTAGAACGAGGAAAGTCTAAAACAGAACGTCGCATGAAAACACAGGTTGGTCACTAAAAGAAATCAGCAATTAGTCTCCCTAATCAAGCAGCACTTTCTAACCTCCCCCACCTATCTTTGAGGCTGTGTCCGGAACATGGCCGGCCATGTTTTTCCCAATATAAGGAGGTCATGGAGGAAAGGAAACCATTTCAAAGGAAACCTGAAATTTTGTCTCTGAAATCGATTGCTGTAAGCAGATTTGCAATATTTCTTGTGGTTTAACAGTGATCGTCACAGATAATTCGAAAAAAAAAAAACACCCTCAAAGATCACCAATTTAACCCCAGCACTGTCATAGCCAATCGTCTGAAGAACCGCTGCAGACCAAGACACTGGTACCCTGGGACCCTGTGGGAAAAGTCCATGAAACAGCACGGGATCTGTCCTGTGACTTTTTAACTAAACCTGTTTCCTTTCAGAATCTATAATTACATATAAAGACATTTTGTATGTGTGTGTGTGTTACCTGTTGAGAAAGCCATGCCGGTGAAAGGTGTTACTGGCTTCGGGGAAGATGTCGATGAAGGCGTGGATGGTGGTGCACGTATCACACAGGTAAGACAGCAGCTCAGAAAAATCCTACACACAAATGTTTAAGATATTTCTATGAAGAATTTCTATGTTAAAACAACACATATTTTGGACAGCTCAGTGTAAGATAGATGTGTATGCGTGTGTGTGTGTGTGACCTCCTCTCTCATGGTCATGGCAGTAATGCGTGTGTGCGCGTTCAGTTTGAGAGGTTCGTTGCTCGTCGACTCATCTGATTGCAGACCACACTTCTCCAGGATGGTGTTAAAGACCTACACACACACACACACACACACACACACACACACACACACACACACACACACACACAGGTTTATAATGCATAATGTAAAAAGGTCTGTTGTCTCTGATCTGAATGTGTGACAAAAGATCAGGTGACTCACCTGGATGATGGACGGTACGATCTCGTTGAGGTCACCATAGTAACTGGGCTGCTGTTTGAAGATGTTCTCTGAAACAACAGTTTGTTGTGATTATTGATTAGACCACAGAACATTCTGATTCCTGAATACTGAATCTACCTAACAGCAGTCCTGTATATTCTGCACGCGCACACACACACATATATATATATATATAGAGAGAAAGAGAGAGAGAGAGAGAGAGAGAGAGAGAGAGAGAAAGAGACAGAGAAAGAGACAGAGACAGAGAGACAGAGAGAAAGAGAGAGAGAGAGAGAGCGAGAGAGCACACCTGCACTCATCGTCTCTAAATTACTTATAATGCCTCATAAGCTTAGTGCTCAGTTCATGAGAATACGGCGGGCCGAGTGTACAGACACGTGTTAAACATGCATGATCGGATGTCTGATCGTTCAGCTGGACGCGAGGTTATACCCATCATTTTGTGCAGCAGTTGGGAGTTTCCTCTGCCGTACAGCACACACAGATCCAGGAGTTTGGGAATGTCAAACAAGAAGTTGTCGTAAATAATTTCTCCGAACACAGCCGGCGTGAAGAAGTTCTCCTGTTCAGATTGAAGAACGGAGTTCGGATCAGACCGATATATCGTCGCACCCCTAATACATCTCCCACGGGTCGTTAGTACTCTCTGTTTTTACCTTTAAACTAATAAACGTAAGAACTACGGCAAATACAGGGCGAGTCAAAAGTCACAGGGCAGCTCGCGTGCTATTTCAATACGGATCATAACGTGAATGCAGAACAGTTCAATCGTCGATGTTTAACATCTGCATCGGCCACAGTAATGTGCTATGAATCGGTTATCGTAATCGGCCTGAGAAATTCTACAGCGGTGCATCCCTACTAAACGTTACGAGTCGTGTTTAACTGTCCAGTCCTGCGGATCGAACCTTGGACTCTCTGTGCGTCGCCATCCTGAGGAAGACCATGAAAACGGAGCGATGGAGGTGACGCTGTACGTCAGCCACAGCCGGAGAGAGGGACAGGCAGGAGTCGTCGATGCCGCGAGGAGCCAGGCGCAGATACGAGTCTAAACACCCCTGAAGAGACTCGTCAAACACCACCTGGACGAAAGCGAGAGAGAGAGAGAGAGAGAGAGAGAGAGAGAGAGAGAGAGAGAGAGAGAGGAACGATTGTTAATTGGCTGTTCAGCAGATACTTGAAGCTGATCAGTGCTAAACAAAAGCAATAAATAACAGAGCAGAGTAAACAGAAGTGCGTTTACGTGTCTGTGTGCCTACGTGCATTCAAAAATTCTTATAGAGGCTTTTGCTCATGTGGTACTAAATATTACGGTCGCTCCAGCAAACAAACAATAAGGATTCAGGTTGTACTAAAGGTGGCTAAAGGCGTCCTTCTGCTCATGGCTCTAAGCTAATAAAGGAGCGTGTTACAGTTACCTGGCACCAGAATTTATCATGAGGTAAGTTAAGAAGCCACTCCAGGTCCTCCATGATGAACTGAGAATGCTCCAGAAACTCCTCCATCTGGGCAGGAAAGTTGCCCTCAGGTGGGGGTTTGTAAGGCAGGAAGCCTCGGTCCTCCTTCCGCTCCGGGTGCTACACACACACACACACACACACACACACACACATACACACACAGAAAGAGACAGACAGACAGAGCTCAGTAGGGTTAAGTTCAACAGTGAAAGGACACCCAGTTAGAGCGAATGAGTGGACATTATCTTAATTAAAATTTTTAACCCGTCATGTGATATACAGGGTGAGTTAAAAGTCAAAGGACAGGTCCCGTGTTGGGACGCAAAAGCTCTTTTCCCAAAGGCTCCCAAAACCATTGTTGAGGTTTTTGGGTCGGTAGCGGTTCTTCCCAATGGATTAACTTGCCCTTGAGCCAATATGGCAGCTTTCAAGATGACGTCCATGTTCCGGACATAGCCCCACACACATCCCCCTTACCCATTACTTGCTAGGGTATTCCATATATCATTTTCCGTTTTGTTTCTGAAATAAAAGAGCGTCCTGCGAGCTTGGGCTCACCCTGTACATTAGAACACACAGGATCTGAAAGAGTAAACGAAAGAGACAACGAGTCTCACCAGAGCTGGCAGAGTTCTTTCTCGGCCCTGTGCGCCAAAAGCTTCAGTCACCTGCTGCTCGTCTAGAGGAACTCTGCAACTCGCCATCTCCTCAAAGAACAGACACCGTTCTGGACTTTAAGAGCTACAATCACTCCTATTGTAATTAAGCAGTGCAAAATTCCTTCGTTTATCCGATCACCTGTCTATCCATTTGCATTCCTACAGCTGTTAGAAGGCCTTTGTTTGTTTCTCCAGATTTCCATGTTATCTTAACCACGTGACTACTAATTCATAAGTTTGCAATTTAATTCCCTATCGATCATGCTTAATCTCGAGCGCTCTTATCAACCTGTTAGTCCATTTCCCCTACAGAACAGAGCGCACACCTGTCACTCCTCAGCCTTTATAGTGTAAAAAGACATTCGTTTCACTTTCATCTCAAACCCCTTGATTCAGCTCTAAATGACAGCTGTTACCCACTGAGCTAACTAAACCACAATTCAATGTTAATCCTCCACAGTGACGGATATTATCTCAAAAACGACCGTTCATTTGAAACATTTCAAAACCTCCTGCCTGTTTACATTCGCTAATTAACACCGACTGTCACTTAAAACACCATCTTACAGAATTTAATTATTTATTTACTCAACAAGTCACTTGACACCACAAGTTGTTCAACTAAACTAGGCTCAGACCAGCTAAGCTAAGCTAAATAAACTAACGTTGACGCTACCCTGGCATTTAATGGAGTTAGCCTAGCTTCCTGTTAGCAGCGGCGCCAACAAACCGGCTACAAACTATACGTTCACTTTTAAAGCGCAAAAATATGAAATAAAAAAAGGAATAAACCCAGGGTTGATACCTTTAAATGTGTTGCTTTTGAAAAAAAATGCTGTTTTATTCTAAAGTAACTAAAATACACCAGAGATAATTCGGAAAGCACTGTCGTTACAGTTCCCTCAGTAGTGCGCATGTGCGAAACCATGACGCCGTTCAGCTGGCTCAGCCCTCAAAAGATCAATCGGCACTGAATAAACTTAGCTTTATTATTTTAAAAAAGTGCACAAAGCATTGCGTGCTGACATTTATTTTTCAAATGGCATTCGAATATACTTGCTAATGTCAACCTGCACCCCGTTGTAAGCTTTTGGTTTTTTTTTTTTATCGATTTAGGCAAATTTCTTCATGTGTGTATTTGTACTTTAATTTCTTGTTCATTGTGTAGCATTCAATAAACTATTTTGCACGGTATATACATTTGTTTTATTCCAAAACGTTATTACAAACGTACAATGATCTTCAAGGGGCTAACAGGGTCTTGCAGTTTCATCCATAAAACATTTGACACCAAAATATTTATATTCTAACAATCGGGTTAGACAGTAGTTACGGTGAACAAACGTGTCCCCCTCATTTATATAACAAAGCAAAATTGCAGTAAATAATCCAAATGATTCATAATTGTATTATTACTTTAGTCAAAAGGTTACCAAGAACCAACTCAACTTTATACTGAGAATACAAGGGGGAACCATTTTGTAGGGCAGTACAAACTGAGGAATAATTTGGATCATTTTTACTGCAATTATTAGTAGAAATAAACGTTTTGTAACCACAAGGTGTCATCAAAGTGTTGAATGAATCAATAATAAACAGTGCAGCTTTAATGAGGGGTAATCGGGTCGTAAGATTTGATTTAATTAGAATGGAAATGATTTACGTTTCTATTGAGAAAAATTAATTAGGAATGTCCAGGAATTTAGTGAATAATAATCATAAAAAGCTTAAACGAATGTGAAAAGTGAGACATCCCCAGGCCTCTAAAGCATCTTTGGCTTCCTTCGCCACGCCCCCGGGGTATCACTAGCTCCTCCCTCTTTTAAAGCTCTATAGCGTTTAGGCCTGAATGAAGAAGAACCGGGACAGAACTGGAGAGGGTTACGGGGCTCTGGATTCACATTTCAATCCCGCTGTCTGTGTAAATACCGACTTATTTCGGCGGTTTATCCCGGGATTGGACGGGAAGAGGAATGTGGAGGTTACAGAATGCCCGACAGCGCTGCAA
>JAUZST010079896.1:0-10063 GCA_034779995.1 Parotocinclus haroldoi | reverse complement strand
AAAGAGATTTAAACCCACCAAGTACATCCCGGTCTGCACTGCCGCGGCTCTGCTGGTGGGCTCGAGCACGCTTTTCTTCGTCTTCACGTGAGTTCGTGCAGGCTTGTGCCGAAATAATCCCAGTGATTGGGTCTCTGTGTTGAATCCTTACGCATGCACTGATTTGCAGCCTTCTTGATTTACCCCGGCTTCCTTGAACGCAGCGCAGATTTTCCTTCATCTGATTGATCGTGAAACGGTTCCAGGTTTGAATCCGTCCTGTTTGCTGGTGGATTCATACACTGTCCTTTCTCCGATGCCCGAAACCGTGCGCACTGTAGAGGTGGGATGGGTTCATCAGGCTGCACACTGAAGGTCTAATGTCCATACCTTCGCCTTCATCTCTGCACCGGGCAATGTGGGGTGTCCTGTATGTCTAAAGGGGCGATGGATTGGACTCCCTAATTCTGTGCGTGCGCGTGTGTGAAGTATCATGGAAAGCGGGCTACAGAGCCGTGGATATACGGTACACCCTTTATGGTGCACTTGAAAGGGTGATCTGCAGACTACACCTGGTGTGGAATATTGGTTCCTGGTTTGGGACAAGCCACGCCATACCGCTCGCGTTATGCTGGTTTGTAACCAGTCTAAACTGGTTTTCATTCCCCTTGCCCTACAGAGTGCACTTCATGTCCTATATTCAAGTAAATCACTTTCAAATCTGGAGGAATGTTGTCATGGTTCTTAGAACTGCGCTCGCTTTCTCTTGCGATCCAAAGAAGGCCCTGAAATGAGTGTAATTCTTGGGGGTGCTCCGTGGGGAGCAGTTCCTCCCAAATGACCCTCGAGCTGTTTGGTATAAAAGCAGCTATAGTTTTAGCCTTTAGAGCTTTAGTTTGGATTATTGTTGCTTTATAAAGTGCACTGTATGCAGGCAGAACGTTTTTGGGTTCGAGTCCTGCCACTGTTAGGTGTCCCCTTAGCAGTGACGTTGGCGTAAAAGTTTCGGCGGGCTTGGACGGACAGTGGGATGACTAGACGGTCTAAGCAGCTCACGGTGCCCGGCTGGCCTCCGTTCACATTACAGTCCTTATTGCTGAATGCTTGTGTATGCGTAGCCTGCCTGAATAAACACTTTGTTGACACAAGCAACGTCATAAGCACGATCCACACGCACACACGGCCGTCCACTGTAAGCCTTGTTTTAAAAGTGTGTGATCCGGCGAAGCCGTTGCAATTAAGAAAACGAGTTGCGGCATAGGTCTTCATCAAAAAGATCAGGATGAGCATGAGACGACATACAAAGATCAGAGACGCCGATGTTATTAGAGCAGTGCAAACACGCCTGGCTTCAAAAAGAAGTAATAATGCATTGTGGACGCACACAGAGGAACATTTCTAGATTCTCGTTAAACTCTCGATGCAAATGACTTGAAATTTGCCTTTCAAATTCCCCAAGTTTTTCACTCACACACACACACACACGCACGCACGCACGATTCATACACACATACACACACACACCTCTCCATTCACATACCTCTGAGCTATCACGTGAGGTTTAGGAATGTCTGTTTATCTCGTGTTTACATGCACAAATAATCCGAAAACCTTTCATTAGGGTATAGGTGTTTGACAGCTAATGTGTGTATTTGATGTTGATGGGTGTGGGTGCGCATCCAGCGGCGAGTGTGACTGTTTGGTGTCATGCTGTGGGCGTTTGGCGGGGAGTGTGGCATTTTGATGGTGTGTGTGTGTGTGTGTGTGTGTGTGTGTGTGTGTGTGTGTGTGTGTGTGTGTGTGTGTGTGTATGAAGCATCCTGAGTGAGAGCAAAAGCAGCAGCTGGAAAATAAGCTCACCCTAAAACTCTCACACTTCACTGTTCGCTCAGGCTTTAGATGTAATTGCTGTATACATGGGAGCACACTTCTCAGATGAAAGGCTTTGTGTGTGTGTGTGTGTGTGTGTGTGTGTGTGTGTGAGAGAGAGAGAAAGAGAGAGAGAGAGCGTGTGTGAGTGGGTTTGTTTAGTTGCTCTGTAACTAGTCACTTTGTTGTTGTAAAATATGCTTGTGACAGAAGAGAAAATAGGCAAAGTTATTCATACTGGCGTTCTGCCTTTTCCCAAATGGGATGCAGACTGATATTTGCAAGCGTGCATGGATGGAAAAGCGTAAAGCATAGAGACAGGAAGTGGTGAAACGAGGTGGCACGGGAAGAAGGAAGTGAAGGATGGGTGATGAAACGAGAACAGAATTAGGGAAAATGACAAGGGCATGGTGAATGAGGGAGGGAAAAACGGAGAGAGGCATAAGACGACGGTGATTGAGGTAGAGAGCGGCGATTAATGGGCAAGGGGCAGCTGTCAGTGGACAAAAGCAAAGGTAATGTGTGAGGAAGGGATTGGAGTGAGGGACAGATGGAAGGACGGAGTGCGGAAGGAAGGAACGTAAGAAAGATAGGAGCATGGCCCGGGAGGATGGAGGGGGAAAAAAGAATAAAAAAGAATAAAAGCAGTGAATGGCGAGGAGAGAAAGGGTCATGGCTGTGATTGTTGGCTGAAGGGTGTCCAGGGCGGATGGACTGGGGTGAAGTTTGGGAGGAAGAGGCTAAGGGATGGGAATGGATGGGCGATGCTGCAAGGGATGAGCAGGAGGAGTTAGGGATGAAGGGAGGAAGGGATTGAGTGAGGAGGGGAGTCTGAGCCAGAGGGGTGAGGGGGTGATAGAGCAAGGGAGGAAAGAAACAGAATGAAACATGAAACAGAAGGAAGCAAGGGATAGTGGGCTGAAAGTAGTGACCGAGGCAGGGAGCGAGGGATGGAGGGAGTATCTTGAGAGATGGAAGGGGGGCATGAGACGGATGGAAGGAAAACCTGCAAGGACTAAGGGAGGATTGTATATGAGAGGTATAAGGAATAGGAGAGCGTTTAATGGCTGGAGTAAGCAACTGATGCTTGGAGGGATGGGGTGGAGGGAGAAAGGGAGGAAAGGAAAGGAAAGGACGAGGACGGCATGGGACGGAACGAGGAAGGAAGCATGGGATTGAGGCAAGGAGCCAGGGACAAAGTAAAGAGGGGCTGGTGGGACAGAGGGAGTGAGCGAGTATTGTTAAGGATGGAAGAAGGGGACTCAAAACGGGGAGGGAAACCTGCAAGAGATGAACAGCGGGAGTGAGGGAAGGGAGCAACCATGTTTTAAAATTGGCCTCTGGTTTTTATGCTTACGCTAATCAGTAGACGAGTTCCTGCTTTTGTATGTGCGATTGTGTTTCAACCCGACTCAACTCTGTCCTGCTTTTAGAGCCGATAGCAACGCACAATGCGAGCAATAAAGCGAAGTATTAATAGTGTGCTGCTGTTACGGGGGGGGGGGGTTTAGAGTTTAAGTATAGCACGAGCTTGCAGCCTCTGACGAGGGAATCCCATAAACCCGTAACCCTATCTGATAAAAGATTTGTGTCTGATATTATCGAGGTTTATGCCTGGTGTGTTTGTGCACAGTGTGTCGATTTTCTTTTTCTTTTTCTAAGTAAACATCCCACGGGCGTTACGCGGGTCTCTGAGTACAGTTTGGGCATGAATGGAGCCGTGTGAGTCCAGACGGCAATGACCTCACTCAGCCACAGTGGAAACTCTGGCACAAAAACAGCCCGCCTAAATGACCGAGATCAAAACAGGTTACAGAAATCCATGGAACTCTCTCTAGAGCAGAGTTCTCGAACACGTTGTCGTATCCAGAACCGTATCGTTTTCGTCGTTCTTTCTACAATGTTGCTAGACGATCTTCCCGCCTCGCCTTGGCCCTGCCTGAACATCAGGGACGGTCTGAGTTTTAGGCCACAGTCAGACTTGCCGTTTGCCCGTGGTTTAAAATGGAAACCTGTCCTGATGTAGAGTTCCGCCCCTCCTGCTAATCATGATCCATGATTAATACTTAATTACAAGAGAGAACGGGCTGGGAATACAGGGAAACGGACGAGCTGAGGGAGGGGAGGGAGATGTCTGCGCACTATAGCATGTCCCTCTTGGAGCCAGCACATGATTCCAAGTCAAGGGCAGACAAACACGAGTGCACACACCACACAGGAGACTCATGCGTGTGGGCAGAAATAACCCACAGCTTCCCGTTAATCCCAGTCGAACAGGTGCTGCTGTTCACAGTCAACAAACTCGACCAACGAGAGAGCTCCATAATTACTGGCACCCTTTCTTAACGAGCTCGGATGCTGAACGTGACCGCGAGTCTACCGTTCCGAATCCAACAGATTCCAGCTGTGGAACGTTTAAGGGCGCAAGCTTCACCCCAGCAGTTATGTCACGCGGCGGTCATGTGGGCGTGGACCAGCACCACTCTGCGTCACGCTAGGAGCACGCGCCGTTTAGCGACCGTCCGAGCAGCGCCTGGCCAATTTAGCGACGGAGAACTTCAAAATTGGAACGCGTAACAACTGAAATAATAGATCTGTAACAGCCAGTCAGTGCTGCCGATCCACGAGCAGAGGCGGGAGTTAAGTTTGAGTGGAAGTTCGCAGTTTGTGTGTGACTGTTCTAACACAGCTGATGTGTTTAGGGACTTTTTTTTCCCCTGTGCTTTCCTCGTGCTTCCCATTTGCAACAAGCTGTATGTAATGTATGGAGTTCGGACACATTTAATTAAGAATAAGAATACATTTAATTCTTAAGACAACAGTTTCGACGGCCACTCGTTTAACTCATTCACTTTTCACTAGAACTATTTTATAAAGAACTCTTTGTTCACACCCCTTCTTAGTCATTTCAGACACACCCTCAGCCTCGCCCCTGGCCAGAAACAAAAGCCTCTGACCGCTTCTTTCTGAGAAATCTGCCAGGTGATCCTGAGGCTGGGCCCTGTGCAAGTGTCGGGCATAAAAATGAAAGCGAGTGTCTGAAACTCCAGGGGGCAGATTCCTTCAGCAATTTTTTGGACGAGGACTCTCCTTCCAGTAGCCGAGACGGTTAAGGTGCTGTTCGTATGCGGACCGAAAGGTAATGCAGCGGTCAGCATGCCCAACTTGTAATTCCATAATTACATACAGAGGCGGAGCGTATAGAGAGAAATTGGATTTAGACTTTGAGCAAATTAGAGTTTGAACAGCCTTCTGGAACCAACGAATTCCTTTTACTACTTCCATCGAACAAAAGTATTCGATCCATCCTACCAAATTCCCTTTATATTTACATTACAGTCTCCTAAATAGACTTTGACTATGGTAAGGTTTGGTCTGATTTTTTTTTTTTATTTTTATTTTTTTTTTTTTTGGTCCGAAGTCATGTAACAGGATTCAAATGAAGCGGTTGTGGGTTTAGTTCACCCTGCGGCTCGGTTTGCTGTTGGCCGAGTTTTGGTTGAGCAAGTGAGGAGAGTGTGTTAATAATTTCTCGGGTATTCATTGTTAAAACACCAAGTTGTAGACAGTATATATCGCACAGTCCTATGCTTTACCCACTGTTATTACGGTTAATAATAATGTCACCGTATTAACTGGAGTGACCAGGGAACTGCCCCAAACTCACAGCCCTTATAGTGTCATTTCTACAGTATGATATTTTTTATTTATAATCTCAACACACTGTATGACGGGATACTCCGCTGTTAAAACAGTCATGGATTAGCATGTTGCTACCGTCTGCCTGTGTGTGTGTGTGTGTGTGTGTGTGTGTGTGTGTGTGTGTGTGTGTGTGTGTGTGTGTTGGAGAGCTCATGTGGTGAGCTATTTTTGCCCCTAAAGCTGCTCTCTGCTGGCTAAAACCTGTTAAACACAGCCTGGCCTTCACACCGTGACTCAGGTTCACTCTGTGGTTTACTGAATCTGAACGCAGATCGTTTGATTACGTTCTGCATTTATTAAGAGGAGTTTATTTATTTTTTTATGTGACTGTGTAAGACTGTATTCAATTCAATTCAATTCAATTTGATTTCTATAGCGCTTTTTGCAACGTAGCATCGTCTCAAAGCAGCTCTACAGTAATACATGATCTTAAAAGGCCAATCCCAAGTTGAGCAAGCCCAGGGCGACAGTGGCAAGGAAAAACTCCCTAAAATGGTAGGAAGAAACCTCGGGAGGAACCAAGACTCAACAGGGGACCCGCCCTCCGTGGGCGGCCTGGATGTTCATTAAATAAATACTAAATGTATATTAAATCGTAGCAAAAATAGTTTAAAATAAATAACAAATGATGAATAAAATTTAAATTAGTAATAGAAAAATGTATGAGCTGTGAGTCGCTCTGGGTGAGGACGTCTCCTAAAATGTTGCAAATGTTTAATGATGGGGCATGGACAGGATCAGATTGTCCAGCTCTGTGTGTGTGTGTGTGTGTGTGTGTGTGTATAGGTGGTACATTATTATAAGATCAGTTGTGATTAAATACGTTTTACACTCTGTTTATTGTTGCAGCTTCACGATGTGGTTCAGAATCAATTACTCAAATTTCTTTGCCCCTCTGTGTGAAGCTACCACACAACACACAACACACACACACACACACACACACACGCACGCACACGCACGCACGCACGGTGTGACGCGCCATCACACGCTTCACACTCTGTCTTCACACTCCGCTGCTCTGTCACATCGATTGTGAAACTCCAAACAGCTGCCACGATGCATTTACGCTCCGACCTGATGCCATTCACGCTCTGGGTCTGTGCGCTTCCCTAAAGACACGCGTGCCTTTTTATAGCGATCCAACATCGTCGTATCGATTCGAAATAATCCAAATCCAGAGGCTGTTAGTTAATAATCTGCAAAACCTTCTATAATATATCCTAGAAGGGAAACAAGCTTTGACGCGTTGGTGATTTTTCCTAAAGCCGCACGACCTCCGCAGGTACAAACTTAAAATCTGACATTTTAATTCATGATTATTTCAGCCTATTTGCTGAATTGAATGTGCAATGTTAAAACGACAGATTTGCCACGTGCAACAACAACAACAACAACAACAACAACAAAAAAAGTCTGCCACCAGCCAGTCGTAATGAGCACCAGGACTGCGTTCAGCTTGTTATGCCATGTGACGCTGTTGCATTTCTTTGAACGCCAGAGGGCGCGTATAATGAGTCTCACACTCGTACCCAAAAGATTTGTGCTGCATTACCAAACGAAAAGGAAATTTCTTTGCTAGACGGTGGAGCTACAATAGGACATTTTATTTACTGTTGTAAACCTCTGTTGCAGGCAGTTCATTTAGATTTTGATTCTGTCAGCAGCGAGGCGTGAATTGCACGGTCCTCTGCACTGCGCTGAACCATCACTGTTAGATTTATGGCTCGTGGTTCGGATTATTTTGGTCCGTCTGATATTCCTAAAAGAGCAGCTGCAGGACGAGGCTTTAAATAAAAGTAAGGAATGCGGAGTAAACTCTCACGCGCGGCAGCTGCCACCCAGTTCCACGCCGTGCCGTGTGGAAATGACTCCTGCATGCGTCAGCTTTTTGTTTTTGACAAAACCAAGACCACGCCCACACCAGATGAAGTCTCTCTCTCTCTCTCTCTCAGTAGGTGCGTGAGGCTCAGGGATAAGGTCAACGATCACACTCGGATGTCACACCCGCCGCTCAGTAGCCTAAAAAGTCGGTTTCTCTAGGGAGGACTTTCTCATGAGGACCTGGCAACTGTTCCACAAGGCAAACGCGTCCCATCTTTCTGTCCTTGTCGGGTCGGCACGGCACAGCGTGATTCTAAAATGTCACACAAACGCGCGCACACAGTGAGAACAGTGAGGGACACCCCCCAAAAACGCGCTAACAAACAGCATTCCAAAACTTGCATACAACTTGATTAGCTCCGATTGCTGCCCGTCTAACAATGTAGAGATAATTCGTGACTTGATGTTGACGCCAGGGTGGCACGGTGGCTCGGTGGGGTGGTACCGCCGCCCAACCCCAGCGCGGGTTCAATCCCAGGGTGGGGCGGCCTGAGTGGAGTCTGCATGTCCTCCCGGTGTCTGGGTGGGTTTCCTTTAACAGTGGATCATTTTCATTTTCTCATGTGGGTTTCTCATTTTTGGGTTTCTGAATATCGACTCGTTCTAAAATGCGTAAGGACACATTTCTGCAGAAATGTCCAAAATCGCGAGCGCCCATGAAGTCGGAGCCTCGTCCGGGTTTGTTGCTCAGTTCAGTCCTGCTGATATAAAGAGAGGAAACTTAATGCGGATCTGCTCCGGGTTTAAGTATAGCAGCAGTATTAATATCTCACTCCTGAATACTCTGGCGGTAGTATTATTATTATTAAACATGAAGCCGGGTAAGAAAGGCACACGTCCTAAAACAAACGCGCACACTTTTATGCCACAGACACCAGTTACATTGATCACGCTAACACAGAACGTTTTCAAGCTTGCATTGGATTCCCATTTATCACCATTCCTGTTCAACTGCTTAAAATTAAGATGTTGGCGTTTCAGAGGGTTCATGTGCTCCATGTCCCCCGCAGGTGTCCGTGGTTGAGTCACGCCGTCTCTCCTGTGGTTCCGCTCTACAATGGCGTGGTGTTCCTCTTCGTCCTGGCTAATTTCAGCATGGCCACCTTCATGGACCCCGGAGTGTTTCCCCGAGGTGAAGCTGCTGCTCCGTTCGTTTATACTGACCCAGGATCACCCCCGCGTATCAGCGGCGGTTAAGAGACGAGGCAAAAACAAACCTTACGAAATGTCCTCGATCTGACGTTTATAAATGCCTGCTCGTTGCATTTGTTGAAAACGGATTTGAAAAGATTCGTTCGGATTTAATCGTGTTTTTCTTGGCATCCCGTTGGTCCGGCATTTCGTCTCCTTGATAAATGTTTTTATTTATTTTTTTATTTATTTATTTTGGTTTCATTTTTATTATTTTGATCAATGTTCTAATTGCATCTTTCTCTTGCATTTTTGGGTTTTTTTTTTTTTGAGTCAAACAATATTTTTCATTTAACTTTATTTTCTTCTACGATTTGCTGTATTTGGGTGTATTTTTTTTATCTTTTACAAATTCAGCACGTGCGTCGTTTAACGGCAATCCAATCGACTCAGGAGTTATGACGGGGGGGAGACAAAAAAATCTGTCTTGTACTGTATGAACCTTATTCACGTCTGAATGACGGAAAGCGCTCACGACACCTGCTGACAGAAAAGAGAAATGCAGTCTTGAAGCAACGTGGGAACGGTTCTTAAGTTTTTATCAGTTTTTAATAAGTATTTTTTATAAGTATTTATTTTAGCCTAGTGATCGTGGTAAAGCGAAACATAGCTGCACTTGTTTTATCTACAGTTGCAGTTACAGTTTGGTGTTACTTTATGATATTTGATGAAATGCATTTAATAAATGGACTATTTCAAATCGTCACCCACTTTGGCTGCGGAGGAGGAAAGCGGTTCGTTATATCTTTTGAGGACGTGATTTTTGCTATTCTAATCTAAGCCCTGTACCCCTTCTCTCCCCGTCCCGGGTGTAGCGAACGAGGATGAGGATAAGGACGATGATTTTCGGGCTCCGCTCTATAAGAACGTGGAGGTAAAGGGGATTCAGGTACGGATGAAGTGGTGCTCGACCTGTCACTTCTACAGACCCCCTCGCTGTTCTCACTGCAGTGTGTGTGACAACTGTGTGGAGGTAACACACGCACACACACACACAATCACATGTACACTACTAACATGTATAATGTTGATGAATTGATTCATCGTTGACTATATATTGTTGCAAAGGATTTTGATCATCACTGCCCGTGGGTGAATAACTGCATCGGACGGAGGAATTATCGGTATTTCTTCCTCTTCCTGCTCTCTCTGAGCTCACACATGGTCGGAGTCTTTACCTTTGGGCTGATCTACGTGTTACACCACCTGGAGAGACTCACCACGCTGCACACCACCGTCACGTATCCTTCCGCCGAACACGGAGGGAGAAAAATAGTCCCTATCACAGCAGAATATACTTGGATTTGAACGTATTTTTAATTATTATAGAAAACCTGGGAGTAATGTGAGAGTACTGGGTCTTCATACCTGTGTGTGTGTGTGTGTGTGTGTGTGGGTGGGGGGGGGGGGGGGGGGGGGGGGGGGGGGGGGGGGGGGG
>JAUZST010079885.1:0-20702 GCA_034779995.1 Parotocinclus haroldoi | reverse complement strand
ACAAAGTTGGTAAGCAACAGTAGTTCTTGTTTGTACGTTCGCTATACGTGTAAATCACACAATAAAGGTTTAACAAATATTTAATATGTTACATAAATTATAGCACAGCTTCTTACTGATATGGGTTATAATTTATTATATCGGTAGTCCCTGATCTACATGACTTTAATTCTGACATATTTATCGTTTAATACATGCTGTGTCTATCATAGTGTAGCCAACATTCTCAAAATGCTTACAATAAACTATGGTTAGGCAGGGTATTGAGCCATGGCTGTTTCTCACTACATTTCCCAGCACCCATCACCACAACACCACAAGTCCCTATGTCACCCTATGCCCAGTTCCTCATGTAGCCCAAAAGGATGCAGGACAGTATCATAACGCATGTGGGATGCCTATTTTTGAGAGTACAGTTTCTGATGAATGTGTATTTATGATTATTATCAAATTCCCATCGTATAGTGGGAGTAAGTCAGGCCATCGTAAAACTGGGACTACCTGCAATTCTTAAGATCACGGCCCTTAAAGTGAACATCGATAAGATGATCAGGTCCCTTTATATATCAAGTATATAACATGTCAGGACCTGTAATAGACTGGTCAATGCACCCAGTGAATTCTTCAAACTAAATCTCCTTGTGACCGTGAGCAAAATAAGAGTGCAGTGTGTCTCTAAAGTGGCTCTCAGTGTGTGACTGTGTGCATGAATGTGTGTGTGTTTAACCCACGATGGACTGGCGCCCCGTCTATGGTTGTTTCTGCCCATGCGACTGGATTAAGCAGAAGATTTTTGGGACCAGGAAAAATATATGTCATGCAAGTGGTTATCTCTTACACCTCCAGATATCCCTGGGTTGAACTCGTCCATGTGGGCTTGAATTTTTTAGTTACGTGGTTTACTGGTATAACTTTTCATTACTTTATACTTGCACCTAATTTTAGACTCAACTGGATGACAAACGAAAACGAAATCTTGTGCCACAGTCCGCGTTAGATTTCCAGAACCAATGTAGTGTTGAATGTAGTGCTTTCTATCATTTCAACTTTTTATTTCAATTTATTTTCCTCGCTCCGATTTGCCTACGTTCCAAGTCCCTGCACTTGCCCCTCATATGAGGATCATGTAGGCTCTTATTTAATCGTTGTGTGTATGCTGTGAAGCTTCACGACTTTTGTCTGTGAGCGTTTTCCTTTACCTGACCACTCTGGTTTCCATTACACCGTTCACATACCTGGATTACTCGTCTGCCTGCTCATCTGGACTCTCTTCCTCTGATATTCTGGCTCCCTGTGTTTGATCTCTGCCTCCCCTCAACCTTGAACTGTGTAAGCCCTTCTGGATTCGTTGCCTGTGTTATTCTGTCCGCCTGTGTTTGATCTCGGCCTGCCCTTGACCATGAACGGTGATAATCCTTGTCTGCTGTGGTGTCTGTGTTTAATAAAATCCCCTCTGAACAGCTTTTGAGCGTTCATATCTGTCCACCTGACGGTTTATTTGCTATGAAATAGCTGGGAGAACCAGCTTCACTTCTAAGTGTGCTGTTTCCTCATTTTTTGCCAGAAGTTGTAAGTGACTTCTGATTACTTGGTGGCAGTTTACAGAAACCTGTGAAATCACCCTGTACCAGTCTTGCACCTCTTTATAAGTGAATAAACCTCAAACCGGGGTACAGTTAAACAAAGAAGATATCAATTAACAATGCAAGACAAACCATATTCATGATCTCAAAACAAGCCGCCGCTCAGGCACTACATTTCCGATAATGCCCTGTCATATTTCCAAAAGTATGGAGTGGCCAATGCTTTCATCTCCCAGTTTCTTTCAATTTGCGGCATGGGATAATGTCCATATTTAAATACATTTTAAGTCAGCCACTTAAAGGATAAGGTAATGACAGGCCATGCATATATGTTTTGGCTAGCTAATTATAACTGTTAAACCTTCCAAAAAATTCAGTTAATCATTCATTCATTCATTCATTATCTTGGGCTTAATCCGCACAGTTCCGCAGGCCAGCCAGTGCTCACCCGGCAACTCTAAAAAGTCTAAAAAGGGCGCAAGGGCAGGAACAACCCTAGATGGGATGCCAATCTATCATAGGGCACTCACACACACAGTCACACACTAAGGGCCACTTTAGAGACACAAATTAACCTAACATGCATGTCTTTGGACTGTGTTAGGACACCAGAGTACCAAGAGTAAACCCGCACAGACACGGGGAGGACATGCAAATTTTACACAGAAAGGACCCAGGCCGCTCCACCCTGGGATTGAACCCGAGACCTTCTTTCTATAAGGCAGCGCTGCTACCCACCGAGCCACCATGCTGCCGCCTTCCAAACTATAGATACATAAATAGATATTAGAAAAGCAACACTATAGCCTGTGTTATCTAGTTAGCGTGACCTGATGATACTAAGGCAAAAATAATTTTTTATGTCACAAGGAAATGTTTCACATGAAGTAGCGCAAATAGCTAGTATTTTTTTCCAGTTTTATCAGCCGTGACTGGTCTAATATTACCAATTCTGTGCCGGCCATAGATTCACAATTCAATTCTAAATTTAAACACAGTTCCAACTTTATACTGTGTGTTTGTTTACTAGACAGACCGCTGCTGACACACGCTGATGATAAGGACGTGTTAGATTTCAGTTGTGCTCTTCCTATATAGGACATTACGAGCGAGGGAGCAGTGTTATTTCGGTCACAGCCATGTTTTCAGATTTCTAGTTCTTTACAGGAAGCGAGCGCTGTTTGTAGTGTGTGTGACAAAAGTCAGCATCGGAGGAAGAACCCCGAAAACACTCGGAACAATAATAAAACATTAAAAACAGCATCACCTCACTTAATATGCGGAACTGGACAAAGCTAAAGCGAACCAGTGCAGAACGAGACACAGCAGCTGCTACTGTCTTCCTTTAGCAGTGAAGAGGTTTCCATTAAAAGAAAAGTTGAACAAAATTGATTTGTATCTGATGATTTTTTTTTTTTTTTTTGGAAATCAGCCAAGCTAATTGCATCGATTGGGGATAGGAGGATAGGAGTAATCTTTTGGGTATGCAGATAAATTGTTGCTATCATAGAAGCTTTTTATTTTTTTGTAGTTCCATTCACACCACATTAGCTTTTTGTTGTGTGTTTAGTCTTTAGTGTTGTTATGCTTTTGTTTGCACTGTGTCTAGCCTTTTGTCCTGCTCCTGGGTTTTGTTGCATGTCTACGTGTCAGTTCTTGTGTGTCGCTATGCTTAGTGTACACTGTGGTTTTGGGTTTGCGTGCTTATTTATGCTCTCAGAGTGTAAATAAATTCCTTTCCCTTGCACCTTCTTTTGCCCCGGCCATCTCTGATACTGGTTGATATGCTATAACATAAGGCATCCAAGGCATTTAGCAAACCATGTGTGTATTTCCTGCCTGTTTTCTTAAACAAGGGAAAAGACCGTTTACAGTGAAACCTCATTTCGTTTATGTGATGATACTACAAGATGCTAATCTGCTGAAAGCTGAAACTTGTCTTTTCGGGAAGCGTAATTACAGCGTTTGTAAGTCGATGCGTTGTGCCGATCCCGCGCAGAGTGACGGATGCGTAGCATAATCAGCTCGCAATCCACTGAGGTGATGATTCGAAAATAATTTGATCAGCCAAAGCTGTGAGGCAATTCGACTTCAAAAACGGCAGCCTACACGACAAGGAGCGCACTTCCAACGGAGAAAGCGCAACCGTGACTCGTTATGTCTCTAACGCGGCGAGAAGAATCCAGGCTACGGCTCACATTTTTTACTCTGCTTGTCAGATTTTGTGTTTGACCTCAGGGAGCTGGGTAAAAGCAGTGGAGAAAGGAGGGAAAATGCTACGCTGTACAGTCGTTACAGAGAACATGGCTTAAAAATATGTTCACACGTCCACCCAGCGCTCCGTGGGAGTACACCGCGAACCCGGAATCGTCGGCTAACTGTAAATAATTGCAGCGCGTTTTGACATGTCAGAGGGCAAGAAGGTCTGGAGAACTCACTCCATAATAACAATCGAAAAACATTTATTCACTTTCATACATGCCTAATCCATTTCTGGCACGCAGAAGGGCCTGCAGCACAGGGTGCAAGATTTTTTTGCAAGGGATAATCCCTCATGTGAGCGGGTAGCACCGTTGCCTCACAGCAAGAAGGTCCTGGGTTCAATCCCAGGGTGGAGTCCTTTCTGTGTGGAGTCTGCTTGTCCTCCCCGTGTCTGCGTGGGTTTACTCCGGGTATTCTGGCTTCCTTCCACAGTCCAAAGACATGCGTGGTTAGGTTAATTGGTGTTTCTAAAGTGACCCTTAGTGTGTGACTGTGTGTGCATGCCCTGTGATGGATTGGTGCCCCGTCTATTGTTGTTCCTACCCTTGCACCCCATGTTACAGGGTGGGGTCCTGCGACCCCGTGTGGACTGAGCGGAAGATAATGAATGGATGGATGGATAGATTGATGGATGGATAATCCCTCACTGGGCCTCGGCCTCCGTCAGACACAGCCAATTGCTGTGTGTTGCATTAGACTGCTGCATCACCCAAGTGCCCCTAATAATAATAGTAATAATAATAAAAAAAACTCTAGTAAGAACACGCTGCTGGAAACCGTCATTCCTCAAGGCATGGGTTCAAATCCCGGACGGGGTTTGTGGTATAAATGTCGGGAGATGCAATTAGGAAGCCTTACGATGGACTGACATCCTGTCCAGGTTTTACTTCTGGCTGCACATAATAAATTCCCATTCTCTAGCCACTCCTGATCAGGATCAACAGGGGTAAACCATGATGATGATAATAATAATAATAATAATAATAATAATAATAATAATAATAATAATAATAAAATAATTATATCCCCAATCCTAGGCAACATTTGAATTAGATTTGTAGCAGTAACAGAGAAATATATTTTTTATTTGATGCTAACTGGATTGAAGATTGCTCCTAAGTGATAATTTTAGGGTTTCCTTGGCGATAGGTGATGAATCACCTATCAATAGTGAAGTTGATTGGCCACTTCAATAGACAAATATTGAATTTAAAAAAGAATTAAATGAACACCCATTGCACTCGGGTGATGCTGCAGTCTAAAACACTTTTAGCAGAAGTAGTAAAATCAGTTTAGCACTTTACACTAATGTGCGCCCTTATAGTGCAAGGTCTAAACCACAAGCCTCCCACTGTGGCAAACTGGGTAAGGAGGTTGGCTCTGCAAGATCCAAACCCTCTCCAGCCCTGAGATGGATTAGCAGAACAGAACCCAGCCCCAAGTATTCAGCTATTCAGATAAAATGTGAATAAAAACAGCTAAGGAACGAGCTATTTTGCTAATCTAGTTGGTCAAAGCTGAATGGTTGTTTTGTGTAAGTCAAAAAATACGATGTTTAGATCATTTTGTTCACATTCCATGGTTTTTGACTGGTTTATCTCAGCCCGTTGACCCTTAGCCACAAATAAGGGAGTTCTGTACTTTCTGTATTTGTGTACAATTTCTTTTATTAGCTATAATCAAAGAGCCGAGTTTGAGCTTTTCTTTTTGACCGTTAATGTATTATGAGACATTCCCTTCTTACACTCGCTAATATCTCTCATGTTTCCTTGAGAAATTGGGCTTTCTAGCGTTTTTTTTCACAAATCTTTTTAATCCAATACAAAATGCGCAACACATAAAAACCAAGTACACACCTAGTGCGCTAATGCTGGACCACTACCGCCACCTATAGGTTGTTCACGTATTTAACGTGACTTCCTATTGTTTTTCTGAGGTTCGTTTTCGAAGCTCAGTGCATAATAAGACACGCAGTGCTCATTATGTCATGGTTCTGTGTTTGAAAGTGAGACTTCTAATTAAAAATAGTAGACCTTGTAGCGGGAGTCTGGATGACAAGATTCCTGACTAGGATTGTAGCTGTAGATCGTATCTAGGACAAAACTTAAAAACCTAGGGACTTTGACATAGGGTACATACACATATATATTTCCTTTTTCTATATTTCACACTGAAACCACAGCCTTTTGAAAGCACTCTCCAAGTCGGCTCTTTGAAAAAGCTGTTTTTGTGTTGCAGTGCGGATAGGGAAAACTGAATATTTTTAAAATCCTGACATCTGTCCTGTGATCAGCCTTGATCTCGCATTGATTGAAAGCCACACGCTTAATCCACATGGGGTCGTGGGCCAGCCGGTGCCCACCTGGCAACTCTGGGCTCAAGGGCAGGAACAACCCTAGACGGGGCGCCAATCCATCTTAGGGCACACACAAAGTCACACACTTAGGGCCATTTTAGAGACACCAATTAACCTAACACATGCCTTTGGACTGTAAGAGGAAATCAGAGTAAACCTGCGGTGGCAGCAGGCTGAGAAGGTCGTTCCAGCTTTCTCTGTGCCTATAGATTCGAACTCTTCCTGGGGGATTTCCAGTAGTTTAGGAGCCAGTCGGGGATCTGCCAGGATCAGCTCTTGTGGGTATTTCCCAGGAGCATCCTTACGAGATGTACCAAACCGCCTCGGCTCTGCCTAATTCCGGGTACCACAGGTAGCTGTGAGGCTGAACTGTAAAGATTTGTCATCGGTTGATTAATGTTCCCAGCAGGGCCACCCGCAGTGAACAGGTATCAGGGAAAAGGTTATAGAAATACCTTCATACAAAGCTGCCAATTATATTAAGGTGGAACGTATGTGGTTAAGGCTTACTGGTACCCACCCACAGAGCAACACCTGGCAATGGTGTTCATTGGTAAACACGTGGCCATCGCGGGACCCATGGAACCAGGTAGATTTCAGCCTGAACAAGCAATCTGGTGGGTTCAGCACCTGCCAGTAAGCAGCGGGAATATGTAGTATGGATTTCACTGGTAACTACTGTGCTGTGGTTTAGTGTTTAGGGCTCTACACTGCTAATCAGAAGATTGTGAGCTCAAATGTGTGTTAAGTTGTAAAGTTTCTCTGAATAAGGCCGTCTGCTTAATGATTCAAATTATAAAATCTGACACTACAGTATGTACACTATTTTGTATGCAGTCTAGTTCTCAGTGTCTAACATAATTTTGTCTCCCAGCCAAATCAAACTGTTTAGAAGAAAGTTCTGTCTCTAAAATGCACGCATAGGCATTTTCCTACCACCATGGCTTTTCATGGGAGCCAGAAAACATTTAATAACAATGTCAAAATGGCCGTGTGGGGAGCAAAAACATACTGGTATGAACTGTATTTCATCCTTATTAGTGTGGAAGGGGTCTAAATCTGTCTTGGTGGTGGAGTTCGGAGCTGCCATTCATTTTTCGAACAGACAGCAAGATACGAGAATAATAGCACCCCACATTATGACTTCCAACACACGCCACCAGATGGGAGCTTCGTTGAGAAAAGCTTTCCACTGATTTTTTGTCCAATAAGTAACTCTGAGCCTTAGTGGATTATTATCTGGCTCATGCCTTCTTCCTATCACCCTAATCCTTCAGCAGCTGCTACAGGTTTCACATTCTACATGTTTGCATCAGGGGTGGTTCAGTGGTTAAGGCTCTGGATTACTAATTGGTAGGTTTTGTGTTCTATTCCCTTAGTCTTCAGCTGTTCAGTTTAATTGTAATCCGCTCTGGATAAGGGCGTCTGCGAAATGCTGTAGGTGCTCCCCATTAGAAGATATATATATATATATATAATGGGTCAATCAGGTGTGAGCACTGGATCCAGTTCTTAGAATAGGGCGGTACAGTGAACTTCAGTGCCACATATCAGCTCAGGTCATTATTGGATGAGAAAGATGCACAATTCTATGATTAGTATATGACAATTATATGATTCTAGGGGTGCTGAACATGCAATTAACCCCTCCGGACACATTTTATTTTTAAAAACTTACATTTTAGAGGTTATACCATTAGATCAAACCATTTGCGAGGCAAGAAGAGGGCTGCTGTATTCTTTGTGTGGAAATATTTTACACTTTCTGTGGTTTTAACATATTTCAGCTTATCAGAGACAGAAAATGACTTTTTCTTGCTGGGACTCAGTTAGTCTATGCACCTATGATAAGAGCATCTGCTACATACTACTGTACGGTATGTGTATAGGTATGTAGTCTATGTACAAATAGCTTTCCACCACTATTGGGCACTTTCCCAAGTCCCATAACCTTTAACTCCTTAGTTCAACTTTAATCCACTCTGATAAATCTATCTCCAACTAATCCCTGGTTGTCCTGGTCAGGGTCTGGCATCTATCCCAGAGAACTCTGGGTGTGAGCATCTCATCTCAGTGCCGGGTGAGTTCCCCCTTCTTTAGACATAACTAATTGTACCTGCATGTACCTACAAAGGCACCACCGTAACTTGAACCCTGGTCTCTACAGTGGTGGGCTACTCACTGCTCGCACCCCTGAACAGACGTATGGCAGTCGACAGTCTCTGTGTGCAGCAAGACTGAATCTAAAATGGATTTGTAGGCTTTTGTTTTGCACCCCCTGGCAAATTGCTGTAGCTTCAGGCTGGAAAATAAATATATTGTGGGCGCAGATCCAAAGTGCTGACCAAAAGAGATTTCAAAACTAAAGCATTTATCTTTGAAAGTATCAGCAAGAGTTGATTATTCCACCAGAATCTGTAAATCGACAGAAACCTGCTCAGTAATTAGAATGCACACGTCCCTCTCTCTTAACCAGTTTATTATCTGTGAGACAATACACACTTTGCCCTGAATTAGCATCGAGCTTACCTTGTAAAAGAGACATTAAGTGACTAAACAGCACTTGTGTGCCACTTGCATTGCCTTTTACGTCAACAAGTCCCAATCAAAACATTTTTCCACAGCCGATAAAGAACATTTCGACTCAATCAGCCTTTGTTGTCAGCATCTGTCACTCACGGTTAGGCGCTGAAAGATTTAAACACAGACGTACTCATGTAGTGGATCTATTTGCAGGCTTTTATTAAACAAGACAGACAAATTGAAACCATTATCCAAACTTGCAGTATCAAGGCAAGCTGAGGTCACTGATCCTAAAAATGCACAGCAAACAATGAGCAAAGGGTAATCCGATGGTATGATCCAGTGGGAAAGGGTCAAGGGTGAATAAATGGATAATAAGTAGCAAAACCACAAAAGTAGCCCATAGAACATAGACAGCAGGACAAAGGTCTAGGTCATGAGCAAAAAAAAGCTTCTTAAAGATGCTTATGGGAAATGCTTATATATTGTATTATATAAATGCTTAAAAAGAAGCAAAAATGCCCTTCCAATTAAAAGAAAACATTTTCCCTGGAAAGTGGCTTGTGTCTAGAAAAATGATCAGTGTGTAAACAGCACTGGGTAACATTTTGTAATATAAGACTGTATGACTTATTCCAAAGAAAATGAAACAAAAATAGGCACTTTAGGTTAGAGCGTAAATAAAAGTTACGGAGTCAGTTGTCTTGATTATAGACAGCAGTCCCTAAATCATACCAGGCTTAGAGGCTTAGCATTGGGGACCAGTGGTCTACCAACTGTGCCACTTTGCCGAGGGGACACTTTTGGCCAAGGAAGGTCTGCCGGTTACAGACTTGCACCGTAAAGCCCAACTCTTGGTTTGCTGGCATCCAGAATCCAGCTTTTCATTTACTGGCATCATTAAGTCCATTTTAAAGAGCTCCTTGCAGTTTCCAAGCTCAGTTCAATCCCTGCACTGGATTTCCTTTACTATCACCAGGGTCGCATTCCAAAGTCTCAGTGTCCCCACATTACAGTTTACCATACTACTACTAAATTAAATACTAAAACTAATCCTGCAACAAGATGTGTCATGGGTTAAATAATTAACAGTAATACTACTACTACTAATGATAATAATAATAATAATATTAATAATAATAAATAATTGAACAATAATTTGAATATATTAGGTGTGCTATCTTCTTGTATATACATACTGCTCAAAAAATTCGGGAAAATTTCAAAATGAAATCGACGCAATTTGATCTTTTTGTGCATTTCGTCAACAACATTCTACAGCAGGCTTGAATGGACTTGCTTTCACGTTCTCCAGACATGAATGCCATTGAACATGCTTGAGATGTACTGGGAAGACGTCTGGCAAACCGTCCAATGCCTCCCACAGCACTTCTTGAGCTGGAGGTTGGATCCTACAAGAACTGCTGAACAATCTGATCCTGAACAATCATGCCCCATCACTGTCAGGGTATTCTGGCACTCTTGGGTGATCACCCTACAGAGCAGTCAATCCAGGGGCACTCTCATAATCGAACAACTTTCTTTGACTTTTTTTTTCTTTAACTCATTTCCTTTTCTGATGATCTTGTTTAAACGAAATAAAATCAAATGCTTTTTGAATTGCTTCATATTCATTTTGAAATATCCCCTCGTTTTTGTGAGTAGTGTACATACTGTACACATATCGTTCATCTTTCTAACTGGGTCGCAAAGTGAAAATATTGACACCTCAGTCAGCGCTTCTTACTAATCCGATCCAAAGAATTAACACATTTCAATCTTATAGTATTTCTTAGAGACGATTTATGTTTATTAAGCCGTTGTGTCTTTCCATACGTATCACGTTTAATTGGTGCAGTTTTTAAGAACAGACACAAAGAGCAGAGATGCAGTTTGGATAGGTCACATAAAGAGTAAATTAACTTGCCATGACATAATGGAAACCCCCAGGCAGCTGTGTTTTGGGAAATGTTTTCATTTTTTTGATTCAGGTTTAAGTGCAAGGGATTGGCAAATATTAAAAAAATACCTACTGTTCTGTTGACCAATGCAATATAATAAGAAATAAAATAGCAGTAGCAGCTATTTGTTCCTGAGGCTGAATGGGAGTGAATCCACCAATGTTCTGGTAAATGGGAACCATCCCCATATTAATGCGGAAGGTTATAAAATGAGATGTATGACAGGAACATATGGAAATGATGTCTTGTTCGTTATACACACGTATAGAAACTGGCTGAACGGTGATTAATGACGCAGATGCAGCTTTTCGAGTGTTTTGTTGCCTGAAATCAAAAGATTCTATTGATATTTTTTTTTTTCAGGAAGAACACTGAATACCAGTCGAGTTTGTGGGTTGAATTGGGTTTATCCAGCAGACTCGAATGAATTCTAATGAAATGCATGTTTGACTTGAATGGAACAGATGAACTTAATTCATCCTGTTCCGAATCATTCATCCCCGCTACGGTTTTTGTTTTTGAGTCTCCACCGCAAGGCTACTGAACTCTTTTTCTTGTCGGATTAAAGCAGAAATGAACCAGAGCTTTATATGTGCACGAGTGCGCGTCGGGCGAGAAGAGCGAGATGAGAGCTATCAGACAGAATATGAATGATTATGGCTCTGAAGGGAGTCTTCGGGATATCTGACGTGCCCTCAATTCATGAACCTCCATCCACAGAATAGCCGGCATTCCTCAGACGAGTATCTCAATACCCTCTGCACCACACCGGTACGCGCCCTTTCTCGCCGAGTTCTGCCTCGTTCCTCCACTTCCCAGCTAATTCTTCGCCTTCAGGGGCGACGTAGGTGAGGATCAGGCCTTGGCTCATCTCTGAAGCACTGTGTCTGATGATTGAATATGATGTGCTTGCGCGCAGAGTTCATGGCCACGCTCGGCTTGCATGTCAATTCGGATCAGGAGCGATTCATCAAAGCACAATTGCCGTGGGCTCGTATGCCTGACCCTGACATTGATGAATCAGGTCTTATTGTGGGAGCAAAAATACTTTGCCTGAAAAAGTCTAACCTAATCAGACTAAGTGATAGCCACGCATGCCTCAACGTCTGCAACGTTCTACGCTGGAACCACTACAATTGCCAGCCTGGTTATTTTTACCATGATGCAAGATGTTTTTTGACCACAAGGCTACAACGTGCACCAGCAGTACCAAATCAGTACTTAACAATGTCTGTAGTCGACGAATCCCCGTAAATCATAGGGATGAATGAGCTTGGTTGGCATCAGGGGTTTTTGGCATAGTGTGCCTTGAATGACCAGGATACTACTGGTTATAGCTGAAGAAATCCATTCACCACTTTAATAGTCATTTTAATGGACCATCCTACTGAATTAGATTTATTAAAATTCAAATTCATCTCTCTCTCTCTATATATATATATATATATAGCCTCATAATTTATTGGGCGGTGACTCCCAAACTCTAACCTGTAGCTTTTCAAATTTTAAAAATAATGCTTAAATATATTAGATTATTATAAATATATTATGGCTCAGTGGCTCGGGGGGGGGGGGGGTTGGGGCTGAGTAGCACCGCTGCCTCTCAGCAAGAAGGTCCCGGGTTCAGTTTCAGAGTGGAGCAGCCTGGGTCCTTTCTGAGTCTGCATGTCCTCCCTGTGTCTGCGTGGGTTTACTCCGAGTAATCCAGTTTCCTCCCACAGTCCAAAGATATGCGTGATAGGTTAATTGGTGCCTTTAAAGTGGCTCTTAGTGCGTGACTGTGAGTGTGTGCGCTACGATGGATTTTCGCCCCGTCTAGGGTTGGTCCTGTCCTTGCGCCCAGAGTTGCGGGGTGGATATCGGCTGGCCCGTGGATTAGGCAGGAGATAATGGATGGATGAATGGCTGGGTAAATATATTTTTTATAATAATTATCTTAGTATTGATTTAGTTAAATCCAGCAGCACACATGTCATGAATGAGTTTGGAAAACGAGTCCTGCAAAATTTTGTAGAATTGCATGTTTTCGATTCAAGCTCTGGCCTAATTCGATATAACGGTCCATATAAAGTCTTTCACAACAGACATCGTCAAACAAAGCATCTTTACAAAGATCCTAGTCCAGACCCAAAATGAGCAGCCAGAGGCTACAGGGGCATGGAAAAATTCCCTGAGATGAATAAGGAAAAAGCCTTGAGATGAACCAGGACCAAATGTGGAACGCATCCTCCTCTGGATTAAGTCCTTAAGCGTCTCTGTCTGGTCGGATACAACCAAAACGTACCAGTATAGTGTATAAAACAGCAGATGCTCAGTGTGAGGCAGGAATAAGTTATTTTACGATCTTGAAAGTAAAAGAATGTCTGCATTTCCAGGTGAGATGACTGACTGCAGAAGGTAGAGCAAAAGCTCCAAGATTCTTGCTTCATAAAATCAGATTGAAGAGTCCGTATAAACATATTCAGGAATATCATATAAAGAAGGCTCAGACTGAATAGGATATTGGGATTTGAATAAGAGGTGTGACGATGTAATAACATCTCAACGACGTCGCATCAGCTCACGCCGCGTTTGAATGGCATGTTATAGAATTGTATTGAGTTCCCTCAGATCAGATGTGACGCTGTGAAATTAAAATGGGCTCTCAGGACAGTTCTGATTAAAAATAAATAAATAAAAAAAACAAGCTTCACCTGTAACAAATCTTAACACACACAATTTATACACGTATCAAGCACTTTATTAGGAACACTATATTAATAATGCGCCTCAGTTCTTCAGGCACGAATTGCACAAGACGCTGGAGACTTTTTCAGATGCACGTACATAATGTGAACCCCCTGTTCTACCACATCCCAAATGTCTTATATTTTATTCTGATCAGGTGACGTGGAAGATGACTCTTGCCATGTTCATGAAATCAGATTGACTTTTGCTTTGTGACAGGGTGTAACATACTGCTGGAAGTAACCATGAGAAGATGCGCACGATATTCGAATATGCTATGGCGATCAAGGGCTGAAAACATCCAACAGTGTGAGAAAATGTCTTTGATACAATGTTAAATCTTAAAAAGGAAATCTTGAACATGATACGTTGATACATTTCTGAATTGAGTAGTGTTTATGGTGCCGTGTTGGCAGTGTGCACTCGAGCTGGCATGGACTACAAGTTTGTACTTGACTTTCTCTGTCTTCAAGTGCCCCATGAATGATCAATTGGGTTTATGTCACATGACTGTTGAGGGAATACCATATCAACCAGATTCATCTAGATTATGAATCCAGAATCAAAAGTATACTGTCTAAAATAGGCCTAGAGAGACTTATCCATGCTTTTATCTCCAGCAGGTTAGACCAGCATAACGGTCTGCTCACTGGACTTACTAAACGAGCTCTAAGACAGCTGTAGTACATCCAGAACGCTGCTCGAGTCCTGACTAAAACCAGGAAGTACGGCCATATTAGTCCTGAACTCAGGTCTCTACACTGGTTTCCTGTGGCTCAGAGAACAGAGTTTTAGACAGCTATACTAGTGTATAAGTATCTCCATGGCTTAGCACCAAAGTACATCTTTGACATGTTGGTCCCATATGAACCATCTCGGACCCTGAGAACATCAGGCAGAGGCCTTCTGCTGGTGCCCAAAGTCAGGACTAAACACGGTGAAGCGGCGTTCCAGTTTTATGGAGCTAAGATCTGGAATAGTCTTCCTGAAGATGTTAGGCTGGCCTCTACTAGAACAATATTTAAGTCCAGGTTATAAAAACTGTTCTGCTTAGCTGTGCATACGATACCTGATCGTGTTCTTACCTGCATTCTGGTTTTTATTATTTTAAACTGTTTCCTTGGGTTAACGTTTTTGACTGTTTTAATTGTACTTTTTTTGTTTCATTTTATTATTATCATTTTTTAATTCTGTAAAGCGCTTTGAATTACCTCGTGTATGAATGGTGTTATACAAATAAATGTGCCTTGCCTTTCCTTACCTTGTTATGCTAATTATATAAAAGTCTTTAGCCACCATTAGATTTGTGGTTTTAGATACGGTATCGTCACTATATATAACATATTGTTACTGATTGGACAAACAAAATTTTAAAAATGGATTTGTCGCTCCGTAATACTTTTTTTAATTGATCTTCGTTTCAATTTTTGTAAGCTTGGGCATATCTTCAGTGTTTATTTATTTGTTTAATCGTTCATTTTTGGACACTGCATAAAAAAAATTCTGTATTTTTTGTTTGTGTTGTAATAAAGAAAGTCCGAAATGATTAAATATGGTCCTTGCACTATTGCTAAAAACAGTGGTTAGACTTTTGCACAGTGTTGTATGATCTGAAATAAGAAACAGTGCTTAATATGAAAGAACAGCGTTTCCTTAAAAGCAAAAACAGTTAAGGCAGGTAAATTGCCTGAAGTCTTACCAAAATAAAGTGCGTAAATGAGACTGGTAGTAGTTTGGACTTAAATAGAAATATTGTGACGGGTGCATTTGGCCTGTTAGTGTCCATTATAATAAAAGTATTCTGTATGAAAACGATCTAGAATTCTACGTTTAGTGACACTTTACAGTTGTTTAAAGTTCCTTTTATTATTTTATAAACACACAGCGCCCCGAGGTGGCCATTTGTAGTACTGTATGCAGCTTTTGTCTTTGATGGTCGTCTTCTTCATAGCCAGCTGCAAGATGAAGTGCGTGACCCCTCTGTCTGGTTGTTAAGGGTTCTGCATTAATAACGTTGTTAATGTCACCTGAGCTTCATTGAAATCAGAATGGATAACACATTTATCCTAAACTTTTCACTCTCCTCAGTGAATATTAGCAGCAGCTGAGGGTACTGCAGATTAAAGTGGGCCAATTCTGATTGTTTTCCTCATATGTGACACAGATTTGCTTAGTTCGTGGCAGATTTGTTTCCTTTCGTCTTTCGAAGGACAGAAAAAAAGACTATCAGACCTTGTTATGTCTGATCTGGACCACTTTCATATGTAGTACTGAAATCGGATCCATGTGGCTATATGACCTCAGTCTGAGCAGTCAGATCAGAATTCTAGCCTTGTAGTTCATCCCAGAGCTCATCTCTTTGAGTAGCTTGATGTAGCTGGGCATGTGATCATAAAGAATGCATGGATAGATGAACACTCTGAGGACTCCTCAAATGCCAAATAGGTTAGCCAGTGTGTGGTAAGCCGCTCCCGATGCCAGCCAGCACAGTCCAAATGCTACTGCTTTATTATGCACTTCTAATTAGGCCTGCTTCACAAATCATCCATAGATTGTGAAGAGGTAAATGCCTCTATGTTCGATGTATGGAAAATGGTGTGGTTAACAACTGGCAAAAAGGAATGGTTGCATTTCAGGTGCCAAAGGTCATAGTGTGAAGGAAGTAGCTGAATTTGCAGGTTTACCTGTTATAGGGGTCTACTAGCTGTGACAAAAATCCCAGTCTACACAACATTCTCACCCTGGTAATACAAGCTATTAGATACGTATCAGTCACAGGTGACAGTTGTTTTGACCGGTGAGTATATCTGAGAATTTATTTGCCCTTAACAAGAACAGCAAATTTAGAATGTCAATCGTTATTTTAATTTGTTTGATTTGAGCAGTAAATTGTACTTGGGCCACTCTTACCTACCGCTGCCTCACAACAAGAAGATCCCGGGTTCAATCCCAGGGCGGGGCAGTCTGGGTCCTTTCTGTGTGGAGTCTGCATGTCCTGTCTCTGTCTCTGTGGGTTTACTCCGGGTACTCTGGTTTCCTCCCTCATTCAAAAACTTGCGTGTTAGGTTAATTGGTGTCTCTAAAAATTGTCATTGACTTGTGTATGCAAACACCCCAGCCTTGTAACTGGAAACAGATGCACGCCGGTCCCAAACCCGGTTCAATGGGTAGGGGTAAAGAAGGCAATGGTAAACTACTCCACTATCCTGCTGAAAGACTTCATGGATCACATCGACTGTACGATTAATCAGGTCCAATTCATTATACTGGTTGTTGCCTCTCCAGTGTCACCCAGAGGAGGATGGGTTTCCAGGGTTATATTACACTTAGCAGACACCCTTAATCAGAGTATTCCATTTAGGCCAATGATGGCAAGGTTAAGGAGCAAGTTAAAGCTCTTGCTCAAAGACCCAACAGTGGTGGCCTTAACCTTAACTGCTAGGCTACCACAGGCCCAAAGCAAATGTCCAACTTCTGTGCTGACATTTATGTCATTTAGCAGACGCTGTGATTGATACGATCATACAATTCAAGCAATTCGGGGTTAAGGGCCTTGCTCAAGAAGGCAGCTTGGCACAGGTGGGATTTGAACCCTCGACCTTTTGGTACATAATTCAGTACCTTAACCACTGGGCACAGGCGGAGGTACCAGCCATAAAGTTGCAAGCACCATTCAGGATTCAAACCCAGACCTTCAGGAACTGTCATTTCTTGCAGTCAGCTCTTGCCACTGATCCACTGGAGCTGTTCTAGGTCAGTTAAGATTTGCTTAAAATAATTTCTTCACCACTAATGTGACTGATTTCAGAAAATTGAGGCATTTAGGGGTCACCGGTCTCCAAATCGACATTTAAATGCCACCTCCATGCCATAAAAGAATTTGGAAGGCATTTCAGAAGCAGGTCTTTCATCTAACCACAAACAGAAGCATTTGAAGTTCGCTGGACACAAGAGTTTTGGAAGAAAAAAAATGAGCTAGATATCCTAGTCAGGGGTTACAGGAAACATCCTGGAATTCACATGGTGCAAGTCCAAAGCAGGTCTGTTTAGGGGTCATTGATGCTCCCTCCCTTGCTCAAATTCTGGCAGGTTACAGTGTCCTCAGCTAAAGAAAATTATTAGAGGTGGGAGTAAGTTACATATGTACAAGTTTCAAGTCTCGATTCTCAACCTTTAAGCCTCAAGCAAGTCCAGAGATACTTTGGTAATATTCAAATAAATCAAGTCAAGTTCTTGCAAGTCAAGCAGGTCATGAGTCTCCGGTTTTCACATTTAAATAAGTCAAAAACAGTTTAAAGCCAAATCTAACATAATTTAAACATAACTTAAACTTAACATTGTCTTTCCTAACTAATAATGTTTAACAGGGACAGAAGGTTTGCTTAAAACACAAAGACAGGGACCTTTATTTGTGGGTTTTGTAGTGATAGATGGATAGAACTTCTGTGTTATATTGTGGTGGCCATGTCACTGAATTTTGTTATATGTTTATATTTACTTCATTTAGCGATTGCAGGTTAAGGGCCTTGCTCAGGGGCCCAACTGCGGCAGAGGTGGGATTTTGAACCCTGGACTGTCTGGTCCATAGTCTAGTACCTTATCCACTAGGCCAACACAGTCCCATAGTTTTGCATCTCCATATGTTTTTCTTTGCTGGTTTCTCTCGTTCTGATAGGTTGCCAGGTATGTGTACGTAAAATCAGGTATGAAACAGAAATCAATCATGTTTCAACCAAAAAAATTGCTTGAAAAGTCTAAAAGCGCAAACATTTAATGCAAAAATCACGCCATTTGTCTGAATTCTAGGTCTCGAGTCACGAATGCCACATCAAAGTCGAGTTTTATACCAGTGTTAGTCGAGCCTCAAGGCCTTCAAAATGTGAGTCCCCCAACCAATTTTTTAAGGCGAGATTAAAGGACATGTGCCAATTAGTAGAATAGTCTGTTAGCATACTTTTGTTTATGCCTCCACCTGTCTCAGTGATGTGTTTCTGGCAGCCTTCAGGTAGGCACTGTCCTAATTCTGTTCCTTACTAGTGCCCTACATAATGTTCTGTATAGCGCAGTCTAATTAGTGACTAGGGAATGAGCGATTATGGGAACAATGTCAGACACAGCTTTGGATTCCTCGCTTGGCACAATGAAACATGTCAAAAGTGTCGTCTGTGTTTATCACACATACTTCACGGATGCAGGAGTTAGAGCATGCTGTAGTATTCCCTTTAAACAGCGCTTGTGTCAGTATAAACAGTGCATCAAGTTGGTAAGTTAATCAGCACTGAAGGTGACAGCGCACACACTCAAATCCAGCACTGGCCTCGCTAATCTGTATTCGACTCAGCCAAGCATTTTAATTAGCAGCGTGGCCTTTCGGGTTCCATTCATCACAGCCACTTGATGATATATCTCCCACGCAAAATGTCTGCCAACCACAGGAATCGGTCCCGACGAGCCTGAGAGGACCCCCGTGGTGAACCGAGTGCAGCTACAAGTGTTTCCGTCTAATCAGATGCCTTCCTCTTCGCATCAGCCTTGTTGCCTTGATTCCTTCCCCTCCTTCTCCATCAAACAAGACCAAGGCGTGCTGATGAAACGTCGCAGGGCGTCTTTTGAATGGGCTTGAGTCCTGCTGAGGCTTTGCCGGTGCCTTGAGGTTTGTCGAGCGTTCCTTTTTTTTAATAAACATTTCAGTGAAACCCATAACAGAGTGGATTTATACAGGGCTTTGGAGAACATCCGCCCCCGCTGAGTTCTGATATATTCCAGCTGAGATGAGATAAAGTCAGGCACTCCAGAAGATCGCCGTAGGGAGGGCAGAAGATGCCGAACCTGAGAGCGGAGAGAGCGAGGACGCCTACGCTGCTTGTGCATCAAAGCCGTCACTGTCAGGGAACTGCTGGCGAAGCTATTATTGGAATGCATTCTGTCTGGGTATGTAGGGTACAGCTGCTGATTGCTCAGGACCCAGAGTGGAGTCAAGTTGATTTTCTCAAGAGGTATGAACATTTACATTTACGGCATTTAGCAGACGCCCTTATCCAGAGCGACTTACAACTTATACAGTCTTACAATTCAAGCAATGGTGGGTTAAGGGCTGTGCTCAAGGACCCAACTGTCCCAGAGGTGGGATTTGAACCCTGGACCTCCTGATCCATAGTCCAGTATCATACCCACTAGGCCACCACTTGAGGGAGTCACAAGTACGCACATTAAGGATTAAGCATATAAAAAGTGAATGAATGAATGATTTCAAGTATAGTGGTACATTTGGATAACAGGGTTTTTCTGGGCTTGTATTTTTAATTTATTGTATGCTATTCTTAGCACTCTGTTTTTAAATATTTATTTATAAGCCTGTTTTTATAAAGTTTTACATTTGTCTGTATAGCAGCCTCTAAAATGAGCTTAAACCTTCATTATAATAATGCATGCAGATGTCTTACCTTCAATGATTTTCACTCAAACCTGTGCTTATCTGAACTATCTGAAGCTAGGCTGTTTGAGACTTGACAAATGTGGTCATAGCTATACCGTTTGCATGCAAAAAAACGTGTAAGCACATTTTGTGCTGTGTCTATATTTGACAACAAATGATGGCGTTCCGTTCCATGCTAGATAGTCTCACTCTGGGACGTGTGAGGAAAGAGGGTAAAAATTGTAAAACATTCAAAGTAGAAGCCTGCAAAACAGTTTAAATTTTAAAATAAATATAAAAAATATAAAATAAAAACTATATCTAAGATTGTAAGATAGTAAGATAATACAAACAAGATCATCAAAATGCTGGCCATGACTGCATTCATGGGTCTTCATGTACGTGTGTCAATTAATATTAGTGTACTTTAAATATCATTGTGAGTACTGTGTGTGCATGTGTGTGTGTGTGTGTGTGTATGTGTGTGTGAAGTGGGGCATTCAGTTGAGGGTGCTAAGGCAAAGTGATGAAAACTTGTCAGATCTTGTTACTTCAGTGCCTCTGCCACTAGCTATTTATTTCAGTGTGTGTATGTGTGTGTGTGTGTGTGTGTGTGTGTGTGTGTGTGTGTGTGTGTGTGAGTGAGAGAGAGAGAGAGAGAGAGATAAAGAGTGAAAGAAAGAGAGAAAGAGACATGACATTTATCAAAGGGCAGCAGTTCTGTAAGTCGATCAAACTTATTCTTATGATCAAACTTATTTGCTGTCTTTTATTTTCTCTATACATATTTTTTCACTTTCCCTACACACACACACACACACACACACACACACACACACACACACACACACACACACACACACACACACACACAC
>JAUZST010079884.1:0-47099 GCA_034779995.1 Parotocinclus haroldoi | reverse complement strand
CTTGCCATCATGCGCTTTGGGGTAGTTAATATGCTCCGTTTCACGCAGCAGATTTTTTACTGATCTTTTAACTGTGGTATAGCAGCAAGTGCATCGTGACTGAAAGCATTCTGATGCGTCTTGGAGAGGCGGATGCATATACGCTTAAGTAATGTGTATAAAAGCAGTAAATCCCTAATACACATTAAATGAGAAAGAGTATAAGCAGAGTTAAACATGCATCCCTTGCAGCGGAAGCCCTGGCATCAAAACCATGTATATTTAAAGCTTTTAGCTGTCACATTGCATTTATGATTTGATAAAATTCGTGAATGACTGAATTACACAAGCTATTTCAAAACTTTATTATAATATAAGATTTGGGTTAATGGTTTTGGCTAGTCTTAGGTTAATATACGTGTTGTTCTGTAACAACCTCTTATGATACAGCATAGACTACTTTAAACTCATGGCATGGTGCATGTGAATTGTGAAGGATTTGTTGGAAAATATCCTCAGCTTAAATCAGGTAGTTTGAATTTTTTACAGATTTTACAGGCAAGGAAGTCTAAAACAAGCACATAATGTTTAGCACTGACATATGTTAATGATTTCATTAAGCAGCAATGCCTATAATGAGCAGCATGTTCAGGCAAGGCAAATCTTTGTCAGTCCCTAGAGGATAAATCATTTGGTTCAAGTCTTTTTTTTTTTTTGTTCCAGCATATTACTGACCTCCTAAAGCAGTGTGACTCAAACACACGTTCAGCTAAGGTTAACATCTGTAGTCCACAGTGGTTCTGTCTGACATAATATTATAAAAAATAACCCTTTTTGGTTATCCAAAAAAAAACAAAACAACTATCACACACTGGATTCTCGACAATTTGTAAAATAGATTTCTTAACAACATAAACAACATTCTTAACAACATGAAACACAATTAAGCATTCAACAAATACCCTGAAGCTAAATAGAAATAACTGAACCCTGAACCATGGAGGTGGTTCTGTTTCTCCAGGCATGTCATGGACACACAATTTGCTTTCACTCAGTTAATGTGAAGCCCCACAAAGAAAGTGCACCATTTAATTGCTTCAATTAGTCTTTTGAAAGGACTGGGCCACCAACTGTCAGCATGTTGTTATCACAATCACATCGGCACTGTTCTTAATTGGGACCCTATTAAGCTTTTAACAGTCCTATTGCGTGTCCCCTCTGTGCATCTGCACTGTGATTTATATTAGCACATTCTGTCAGACAGATTAAGCTTAGGCAGTGTTCATTCTTACAGCTAATCGTGATGAGATACGAGTACAAAACAAGGTAAAAAGAAGAGAAGGTACAAAAGTAACGCTTACCTGTTTAAGTAAAGTGTAATTGGATCCATCAACACTTAATTTCCTAATTTCATGATGGTCAGCAAGAATAAGAAATGGCTCTTCAGCTGCAGTAAGAAACATTTTTACAGTGTTGGTAGAAAAACATTATGAGAAGTGACAAAGATGAAGCAGAAATTTAGTATCGTCATCACTGAGAGATATATATTATAATATAATAATATTATACAATGTAACTACTAATGTTTTACATTATGTCAAATTAGCATATATAACAATAGCAAAACTGGGGTTTCTCAACTGACTGGTGAATACATTTTATAATAAACATTATTTGGTAATTAATTATTATTATGATGATTATTATTATTATTATTATTATTATTATTATTATTAATAATAATAATAATAATAATATATTTATGGTGTTATTACAATACTATATAAAGCATGTAGCAGGTGTATTGTTATATATACACACAACAAAAGATCCCCTAAATTTTGTGAGCACTGTATATATAATATACCTGCTACATTTTGTATATATTGTAATAATAATACCACAAATATTGGATGGCACAATCTTATTTTTTATTTATTATTAAATACATTGAATTTTGATTAAATACTTTGAATGCTGGATGCGTGCAATATTTTCATTACACACATCAGTGTTATTTATACCATACATAAATTGAAATTGATCCCTCAAACTCCACTGCACATATTCATTAAATTAATTTTAAAAAATCTATAATTATTTACATGCTTTGAACAGGACATCCATCACAAACCTATAATATGCTGTTATCAAAAGTCTGATTGTCCAAGGGTTTTAGGAGGTTCATGTATTTACCTGAGAGAGATCTGCAGCTATTAGTGTTGTGTTTCGAAGCTTCATAACCATCCACACACAAGCACTTGTAAGAACCATAGGTGTTGATGCAGGTTTGACTGCAGGGGAAACTAGTGGCACATTCATCAATGTCAACACAACTTCTCCCATCATTCTTCAGGCGGAATCCTGGCCAGCACTTACACTAAACACATGGGTGAAAAATAATGGAAAGCAATTCAAATGTTTTCACCTCTCAGCTATCAACAAATCAATTACAGTCACCTTGATGGAACCATTTCAACTGCACCATTATTGAAATCCCACAAAAAAGTATGTCTTACAGAAATTGCACATTGTGATTTACTTTCCCAAAGCTTAAAATTAAATATAGCTGATCTCCAATTCCTAGAAACAGTGAAGTATCGAATAAATGTCTTCATATGACCAAAAATTGGATTTTAGTTGGCTGTAAATGTAAGGTTTCAATGTGTGCAGAACACAGAAATCAAAGAATATGCCATTGTAGAATGAATCAGTATGTACAAAAGAAAATACCAAGTCTATCCCAGTGAAAGTAATCAATAAGTCCATAACACATGGAACATATACAATGCTTCCAAAGCTTTCAATGTTTTTTTAAAACACAGACCCAGGTTATTTATCGCTATTGACACATTTGTATTGTCTTTAACAGTTGTTCCCCTATAACTAATTGGCAAGCAGGGGGTACACATGTGCCCTTTGCGTGTGTGGCCCAGAAGTCCAGAAACTCATGATGCTGGGCTGTGTACTGTAGAATATATTCTTGGTCTTGATGTTGGCAAGAAAAAAAAAGTAAAATAAACCATCCGTCTGCAATATTTTACAAAAATGACGGTTAAGCAAAAAACAACTTGCTACAGCTTACCAAGGTGATACGATTTGAATTAGCATCGATGTCATTTAATTTAGATCCAGTCCAATATGTTTCAGTTAAGCTATATTCAACATGAGGTGTCACGGTGTGAACAATTTTAAAGCATTTCTTTATTTGTCTGTCAACTGCTCCATTAATTATCTTCTCTATGCCCTTGCAAATAATTATGTTCAGTGACTGTAATATAAATCTCAGTTGAAAATGATGTCCACCCACTGCAAGGCTACTCAATTAGCACGTGACAGAAACTCCATCACACTGCTCATTGATTCTTATACAAGCTACGGTAAAATGCTGCTAAGCATTTTGCATTGTGCATCTAGGTTCTGCCATAGCAATCAAACATATCTAAATACAGCAAAGTGTGCAAAGCTATAAGGATAGATGCTGTTTCACACAAAGTGACTTTATTTCTAGCCTAATTAATGACAAACTCAAAAAATGCTAATAGACTGTTGCGTACATCGTTTCGCACCAGCTTTATAAGTTTATGATTGTTTCAATTTTTTTTTTAATTTAAACCAAATATAAATCCAAACAGCTATATCATAGACAGAGTGTTTTACCAATAAATGTCGTATCTTTTCAGTATTTTAGCCGCTCTCAGACTGCATCTCTCTGCACTATATTCATAAGGTGTTGCACAGATCTCTAAATCTGGCCCACCCTGAATTGAGATACAGGTCATCACCCGTGTTCCCTTTGGCATGGGCTCGGTTCCAGCAAATTCCTAATCGATTCACAGAGGAAGACATTGGGCAGAAAACTAATTCAGACCAATAGCTGGTCATGCGGACAGCTCTGATTGCCAAAGGTCATCTGACTAAAACATTTGTGACTGAGACTGACAAGTTACTATTCCAAAACTTAGAACTGTCAATCACAGAATGACGACAGTCAGAATGAGAGTGATAACAATAATTCTTAAAGACAGCAACTTTGTGCTTTGTGCTGATTAATAATGGTTGGATGTAGGTATATCATTGGTTACTCCAGTAATAGTCTCAATCAGTGATCATGATATAGACTTTAAATCATAAAACAAAGTCAAACCCTGGTACCTGATTATTTTGGATATTTAAATCACTACCTTGATATGACAATGAAGCCTGAAAAATAACATTTTGGCAGTGTGTGATATAATTGACAAAGATGCTAGCTATAAATCGTATTTTGCCTCTACCAGCACCTGTCACTTTCAGTAAGAAGGTACATTTAGACACTGCTGAAGTATACAGTTAATTTGTAAAGAAACTCGCCAAGAGTTAACAGAGGAAATGTAATTATTTATAATTACACTTGTATTTACGCAGGTAAAAATACATGTTCTCCATTTAGTCTATGTATTGTATCATATGTACGCACATGCCACATTCCCTGAAATTTTATATCAAACTATTAGAATATTTCTATATAATATTTTATCATACACATAACACATCTGTGATTATCTTGGTGAAAACTGTTATACAGGCTTGAAAACATTTTCATCTCTGGCTCTGAACAAATATGGTTCCCTGCAGCACAACTAGCCTATAAAAAAACAAAACTGTAAACAATTTCAGGCACTTCCTAATATGGTTTTGCTCATTACTATGCAACACCAGACTCCATCACTTAAATCCCATTCATGAACATAAATAACAGCACATGAGATAAGTGTGCGGTTTCTAATACAATAAATAAGCAAATACATATTTTGCACATTTAACAGAGATTTGTTCTGATATTTACTATTGCTCTTTTAGCATTTGATTTATTCTAAAGGAATAAATGCATTTCGATGAAAATTGCTCTGGTTAATACAATTAAACATTGGAATAACCTGACGGCACCAAGCATAAGCTATGCTCAAAATTTACCTCAATAAGAAGCTCCCAAAATGACCAAATCGTGTTATATTAGGTCTGGCTGGATGTTTAATCAGCACATTATCCAGGTACCTGAAAGTATGATATGACAAAGTCTGGCTATTCTAGGGTTAGGGTCACAATAGCTATAGGGTTTGGGAAAGAAATAAGTAAAAGGCATAAGCTATAAGTGAACATTGTGCTTGTAGCTTGTACTGGTGTGTATTAAAAATAGTAGCCAATATAAAAGAGGTGAAACAAGGAGAGTTTTCAATAAAGGTTCTGAAAAGATGAACTACAGGGAACGGTTGGTTTTGAGTGTCAGCCCATGATGTATGGCTCACTCCACTGCTCTTATGTTTTGGCTTTTCAACCTTACCTTTCATTCTTTTTTAACCTTCAGAACACAACTTCTATTTTTCTATCCACAGTACAGATTTTTATTCATTTAAAGCCCTCTATTGGGTGATCAAGTACATTGAATGTCAGAGGGAGAAGCTTTGAAGTTTCTGATCTGTAAAGCACGTCATTCTGGTGGATTTGAATTCTGCATTGACAGATCTTATTTTCTTTTAACCAGACAAAGCAGATGGCACCTTCAATTTGACCAACCTTGTATCCCACCAGTAAATCCTGACAGTCCTGTGTACAGCCACTGATGCGTCGGTTCAGGCATTCATTCACGTTACAGTTCCTCTCATCTGAGCGATCCCCACAATCGTCCTTCTGGTCACACAGGCTCGTCTCGGATACGCATCGGCCGTTGGAGCACATGAAAAAGGAGCCATTACACAAGCTCTCTGTTGGAAGAAGATGAAGAGAAAGCAGGCCTCAGTAAAATCTAAATGCTTTCTGACAAAACATGCATTTGCCTGAATAATGTGTACTTCACTCATGCTACTGCAGTTTCCACAAAAGCTGAGAAATAACATTATTCCAAGCATTCTGCTGAAAGCTCTGAGGCTTTTAGCAGATTCTGGGTGCATTCAGCCAAAACATAGCATCCCACAGGTCAGTCTTATTCACTTCAAGCCATTGCTTTTATGTATGTTGTTCTCCTTGCCATTTGTATTCCCTCAGATGTGCCATAAAGCCCATGTCCATCAGTCAAACACATTTCATCAGCACTCTGTAGTCTCTTTACCTGCTGCCAAGCATTTTAGATTGTGGGGGAGCTCATCTGAGTGGTCTGAGCAGTCTGGATAACCATCACACTCCCACTGCGCACTAAGCAAGCAACGGCCATCAGCACAGCGGAACTCATCGGGCCCACATGAGCGATACGCTGCAGGAGAGATAAGACTGTTAGCATGCTGCATGTGCACTCGCTCCTATTACTGGTTGGTAACACAGAGGAAAGTACAACAATCTCAAATGACACAATTGTGACAGCATGGAAAAAAACAGTAAAAATCCCTTTTATTTCATTTCAGACAGTATGGATAGAAGATATTTCATGTTTAGTCTGGTCAGCTTCATTTTATTAGTTAATATACATTAATTCCTGGATGTCAGACATGCAAAAAAGTTGGGGTGGGCCTAATGGAGGTAAATGGGGAATTAAGAAGTCATTAAGAAGTCATTCATCAACAAATACACCAACACAACCACAGAATACATCAATATAACTACATTGGCAAGGAACTTATTTAGCAAACCTTTTGTGAAAGCAGTACAATAAAAATTTATGTTTATAAATGCCACTTCCAACTTGTACTTTGCAAATATATATTGTGGTCAAATCAATCAATTTCCATACAGACTGTTATTAGCAACAAGTCCAAAAGCCAGGGTCTGTCATCAGGTTATGGGGTGGTGTCAGTGCACTTGGTAGAGGTTATTTACAATTCTGAGCAAAAGTAGCATTAAGGCAGAATATGCTGCCACCAAGATGGCATCTACTCCAGGAATACCCTGCATTTTTTAACAAGACAATGAAAAAAGGACATGCTGCATTAAACATTAAAAAAAGCATGTCAGCAGAAGAAGAGGGAGTGGGGACTAGACTGGACTGGCCGGCCTGCAGTCCTGACCTGTCCCCAGTAGATAATGTGTGAGTGTTGTACACCTTAAGATGTGTTTGCAGGAGGAACTGAACAAAACACTTGAAGCACTAAATCTCTTGGTATCCTCAGTGTCAATGTATTTTAACTGGAACAGCAACATTACAAAGTTAATGCTTTACTGTCTCAACCTTTGCAGGTCTAAAATGCAGAAACATTATTAGCAAATTAGATAATTTAACTACACAGAACGTTATATAGTGTGCATTTATGACTGCTGGAACTTTTTACATGTTATCTCATGCATGACTCACAAAACTGTGTCGAAAAGGATGGCTGGATCACAGACATTAAGGTCCACAAAGCCAACAACAACAGTGGCAGTAGCGAGGAAAAACTTTCTTGGTTGCCTTATATGTTATTTTTAAATTTAATATAACTTAATTACACCTAAACAAACAAAAGTTATAAGTGGTCCCGTACAGGTATAAGTCCAATATTATTATACTCCTAGCAACCTTGTGGAAACTGATGCTTGTATAATACAAAGCATGCAATGTAAATCCATAAAAACATATTAGCTGTAATATAACATTAACATATTACCTGGCAAGAACTGCAGCAACAGTCCAACCTCCAGAAGACTCAATAGTCTTTGCTGGAAGGATCCATAATGTGGCCATAATACTATATATTATTCATAATACATATACTATTCATTAAAGCAATACAATATACTGAATGGAATCAGAATAGATATGTAAAAATGTCACTCAAGTAAACTAGTTTGAAACAGTAAAGCTTGAGCCTACATGAGCTGAGCAGGCTTATTTTCAACTCATAGATGGTGTTGTAATTGTTTATTTCTTTGTGTGTTTAATCTAAGTGAAAAAGAAGCAGAAAAGTATGACCAGAAAACAGTCAAAGAGAGCAAAAAGTGAGATAAATCTAACAAAGTAAAAAGATTGAACAAAGTAAAATAAAGACAAAATGAAACATTTCCTATTTCAGGTTAACAATGCATGTTGGGGGACAACATGACTGTTTAAATGACGATAATAGCCCTCACTAATCCTCTCACTTGACTTGGTAGTTGAGCGTTGGTCTCATGCACTACATATGAAGGTGAAGCCCCAAGGTGAAACAAGTCAAGACAAGTAATCTTGGGTACTACAAAGGTGCTATACAAATACAACAGCATATTATTATTAGTTAGTTTCAGACTTGTGCTAAAATCACACATCCTACACGTCAAACCGGAGGCTTAATTTAAAGGTCGAAGTTAATGAATATCATGCCTACAACTTTTTAATTAATCTGGTAAAAGTTTCTTTTCCTCATCGTTCATCTGACTTAATCAAGTCAAAGACAGCCTGACCATCTGATTTCTCATGCAAATAATATATAAGAGCTTTGCTTTTCCAGAAACTCACAGCTGCATTCATGACACAATAGGAACATAGAAAGCTGATGCTCACCGCATTCAACAGATTCGTCTGATCCGTCACCACAGTCGTTGTCATGGTCACACACAAAGCGTTTGGAGATGCAGGCCTTGTTAAGGCACTTGAAGGTGTTTTCATCACATGTGTTATTAGGCGCTGTGAAAGCAATCCAGACAATACCATCTTAAACAACCTTGCCCATGGCACATTTTATTTATAATCACCATCTCTGGAAAAAAAAAAATCATAAATATACTCCTTGACTAAAAAAAAAAAAAATATTGCTTTCAGGCAGGCAGTTCTGTCTCAGGCAAATATGTAAATGATTACAGGTGTGATCTGATTACACACTTGCCACAATAAGGCGTAAAAATGCCTACCTTGCCACCCTATACAACAGCTTTCAGAGGCAACTTTTGGGTAATCTACCTGACATGATACGGTGATGCAATCAAAGACATTTTGGACATCAAGGGTGCACCATTGGACTGAGAAAGGCAGGATAGTCACATTGGCCTGCCATTTGGGTCGGTATGACCCAGCTGTTAGAAGCTTTTGGGAGAAGTGTGAGAGCATGAACACATGGCCATTAATAGACAGGTGTATTTGATCCATCAACAAGCAGCTCCCCCAGTTTCATTGTCCATCTTAGACACTTAGAGAACCTTCACTACACGCCTCTGTCCCTTGCCAGACCATTTCCAGGTTCTTAACAGAAGGACACAAAGTCAGCCACCGTAGCCTTAATTTACACTGTTGTCTTGAACAGAAAACCTGGACTGCTATGGACTGGAACTGTATAATCAAATCCATAATCTGTCAAGTAAACTTGGATCAAGTATAGAGGATGTGTAGTGACTGCTTTAATCCTGCCTATGCTGTGGACCACCATACTACTCCAAATGCTGGTGTGATCTGGAGGAGCCATAGCAAATGACAGTCAATCACCTTTAGCAGTTATAAGAGGGGCACTAACAACTCGGTGATATGTGCAGGATAATGCTTTCCCACAAACAGAAAGAATTTCCCCACGAATGTGTCCACCTGATTGCAATGCTTCCTTGGCCTGCCTGGTTGCCAGATTTATCACCAATCAAGCATTTATGGGTCCAGCTTCAGCAAACTGCCAGTGTTCAGGTGGGAAAATATGTCACAGGATCCCATATGGAACCTCCAACGCCCAACCGCATCTCATTTTGTATCCAGACTAGAGGCTACCTAATGGTACTAGAACTTCCTTTCAGCTGTAATGTAAACTTGTAAACCTTTTGATCTAATATTTTTCTCATTTATGTATATCATCATTGCTTTCACATATACTGTATAAAGATTCATTTGCTCCCAACAACAACTTCTTGGCAAGTTATTTTTTCTCAATGAGCATTAAATCTGAAAATGAACAGACAGCACTCCACACATAAAGCAATTGGATCTTTACCACAGCCTGCAGCTGCCAATTCATCACTTCCATCAGGACAGTCTCGCTCTCCATCACAAAGCCAGCGCTTGGGCACACAAGCATACGACCCCGAACAGCTGAACAATCCAGGACCACATGTCACAGAGCCTGAGCAGCAATAATTTGCATTAGAAACAGACATGAATGCTGAAGAATCATCCTTGTAAGCATCAAATTAAAACTTACTGAATAATAATTACTATCGGCTATAAAGTTTCAGAAATGTTTAAAGGATTAAGGCTTTAGAAATTATACTAAATATTTAGTATTTTATTCCAATCAATTTCAATCATGTTGGTAATTAAATATTGAAAATTATTTAAAAAACTTTTAAATTAAGCATTCATACCTTGAATATTTACAAGAGTCATGTTATTTATTTAAACCAAAAGCATTCATTTTGATTTATAAAAAGGCAAAGTATGTACAAAATCCCCATTCCAATGTGCTTTCTGTTCTGAGCTGTAAAAATTGTGTTTTTTTAGGGTTTTTTTAGAATGTATTTTAAAGAAATATTAAGATTTAATATAACCTTAATTTTAAATGAAGAAATATTATTCAAAAATTCTCCAAGTTTGTGTCAGTAACAAAGCATGCAGTTGTAGTCCATAGGAGGAGATTTATATCAGAGCAGAAGTGAGACTGCACCCCTGTGTCCCAGACTACATGGAGGATGGGTCCCTGTTGACTCTCAGTCCTCCCGAGGTTTCTTCCTACCACTTTAGGGAATTTTCCCTTTCCCCTGTCGCCCTAGGTTTGCTCAACTTGGGATTGGCCTTTTAAGATAATGTATTATTGTAAAACTGCTTTGAGACAATGCTCTGTTTTAAAGAGCGCTATATACATAAAACTGAACTGAAGTCACATTATTCTGAATAAAATGCTGCACAGTGACAGCTTGTAAAACTTATTCGATCAAAATGAAAACTGATCATAAAATTTCAGTAAATGAGGCTTAGACTACACTTATTATTCCATGTTTCATTTTAAACCAATTTTAATATTTTTAATGGCTAAAATGTGCTATTCCTCATTGTTGGGGTACATTTTTTGTATTGTTTTGCCTTCTCATTTTAGCCCCACCTTATAATGGTCCGAATCAAAGGCAGGGTAGAGATCCTATCCAGCATTACATTATTGGAATGTAATTTTCCCCTTTCAGCTAGGTGCTAAAGAAGTTCGTCTAAGCCTGAAATATGTGCCATAACACTTACCACAGAGATTGTCGCTCTCATCCACCCCATCTCCACAGTCATCCTCGCCATCACACAGCCACTGTTTGGCAATACACTTATTCTTCGAGCAGGCAAATTGGTTCCACAGACAGGAGGAATCTATCAAAGACAGAAGTTCAAAAGTGGTAGATAATGACATCTATCAGCCAGACCTTGTACATTTAAATGTCTCTCCAGGACTTCTTGAGATGTTCTCATTTCTAATAAAAAGCATGTCAGTGCTGTTTTCCATTCATACTGATTTTTAAATGGTATGTGGAATTTTAAACAAAATGAATGTGTCTGTTGTACTATTAACATTAGTCACAAGCATAAAGGCTTACTTGGGCTGGTAATGGAAATGTCTGAAACCACTCAATTTTGCTAAACTATAAGCCCCATTCCTCTTTCTGCATGCACTTGTGTATGAACCTGCTTTGCTGAATTTGAAATTTAACTTCATTCCATACCCCTGGGACCATTTGGCATGCTCATTATAAACCAGGCCTCGTTGCCATCAACGTCTGACCTCACTAATGTAAGTGGCTAATTGGATGTAAAACATCAAAAATATATTCCTCAACCAGGTCAAACTGTAACAAGTTACAGTCTTGGTGACAAGGGACTTGATTAACTGGTCAATAACTGCAGCTTCTCAGAGCTGGGTTTGAACTTCCATTTTTATGATAAACAGTCCAGTCCTTCAACAACTATGTCTTTATTTGACTTTATTCAGTGTGACTTAGAATTGAGCTGAGTAATTACAGGTTAACAGGACTCAGGTGCCCAACAATTGCACTATGATTGGATATTAGCATTATCCCACTGGGTTTGTAAGTATGTTGTACAGTAGGGTAGGTGAAAAGTTTATATAAGAAACAAATATGGACTGAGCGGTACAGGACTGGCAGAGAGACTCCCACTGGAAGTCTAGAAGCCTAATGGGGTTCACCTCCCATTTGCTGCAACATCATCTTCTACTATCAGGTTAAGACATAAAGAGCATAAAGGTGTGCTGGTGAAAATAATTCATTTGGTTTATAATGTTAATTGAAGGAGGCACTATGGTCCTACAAATAATTTCTGACAGAAACCTGGTAAAACACTCACCCACTAAAACAGACTGAAAATGCATCCTGCAATCTCGTTGTACATACTGATTTGCAGACCAAAATAATGACACCAGTTGGGTTGTCTAATCAATCCATAATTTAGTAATTTACACTTGACACAAGTCTAAACCCAGCAATGAAGAGCAGCAGCTGAGAGTTAATCATTGGAAGAAATCAGTTTGTAACTCAGACTGGCAAAGTTCACCCTTGAACAAAAGCACTTAAGCTGGTCATTTCCACAGCTGATCATGATCAAGCAACTGACCTTTTAGTTTCCACAAGTGTCTAGTACAGATGTTGGTGCCGCCAAAAAGGAGATTATTCTCAGAGTTGTGAAACAATGCCTTCTTGTTGCCCCTTCGGCAACTGCTGTATTTAAGTATTTACTTATTTAAGGACATTGACCAATGAATTTTTCTGTCACCCCGTCCACGTTCAAGATGAATCCTCAGTACTTCGATCATCCTCAGCTCCACAACCAAACCAGTAGCACATTCACTGATGCTTAGGACTGGATATTAAGATGACCAGTCCATTGTCTTTAATCATTTCCAGAGTTCACGCTTGTTATCTGTTATTATTATTTATTTTCTCCACATTCAAATGTTACCAAATTTTAGTGTTTGATTAATTAAGATCAGTCAGTCTGCAAGGCATCTTCCATCTAAAATCAAATCATGAGCTCCAGATATTTGTATACATCCCAAACTTTCATTAATCCATCAACATGCTCCACCATGCTTACTGCATACAAGTATTTTATTGATTTTGTTACTCACAAAAGTATCAGAAAGATACTTTAGAAAATGTCTGGTTTTAGTCAAATATGAGCGGCACAGAGTGGTGCTTGAATGTCTGTGAACCCTTTAGAAATTTATCAGAAAATATGACCGAAAACGTCGGTACATTTTCACACACACCCTACAAATACATAAAGATAACCAATATTATGCTTGGTCAATTATTTACTAAGAAAATGACTGAGCATTACATACGTGGTAAAAGTATGTCAACGTGAAATTAGTCACAGATGTTTTCAATCAATAGCCTGACAATCAGGTGCGAGTGGGTGTCCTTTTATATTAAAATGACTCCAAAGACTTAATGTATAATTCAGAGAATCATGCATTGTTGATTCATGTTCTCTTTCTGTCTGTCTGTCTCTCTCTGTCTCTCTGTCTCAAAAAAGCCAGGACAACTTCTAACAACTAAAGACATCTTTCTGACATTGGCTCCTTTTAATGTCCAGCACCAGAAGAACAATAAACAAACATAGCTGTACATGACAGGATTGCAAGGCAAAAGCCAATACTAACCAAATTTCTGTAAATCAGCCGTTTGCTGCATACGGCTAAACCAAGAAAGGTATCACAGATTTTTTTTGTGGACAGGTGAGACCAAAATCTATCATTGTGGTTTAAATACAAAGCATTATGTGTGGAGAAAAGAAAAGGTTCCAGCATAGGATCCTTATCCTATAATAACATTATGTTGGTGGTAGTATCATGGTTTGGTCTTGTTTTGCTACATCTGGACCCTGGTGACTTGCCAGCATTAATGGATGAATGAATTCTGAATTATTAGGCACCTGAAGCATCCGAAGCAAAGTTCGCATTCATAAATCCACCAACATACCAGAGTTGAAGCAGTTCTCTGTGGAGGAATGGGATCAAATTCATGCAAGCTGATGTACAGGAATGAGAACTTAATATAAAGGTCATATTTATTTAGAAATATGAAAATATTCTTAAGAATTTACAAGCCAACTCCACTCCTTTTAGCTCCACTGTACAGGCAAGCAGGTAGGCAGACAGACATAGCCAAGCAGAATTAGGAATTCAATAATTGAAGCAACAGTTGAGAACCAAAATAAAGAAATCAATATTATGCTCAGAGACACTAACTCAGATGTGAAATTGCACAAACAGTAAAAGGTAAGGTAAAAGCAGAACGCTTAAATAACAGCACAAATGAACATCAACAAAGGAACAGGTGCAGTGATTTAAAACAAAGTCAGATCATAGAATGGGAGGCTGAGGGTGTGTCAAAAAACAGCAGCTTAGGTATGTTTATGCAGTTGCTTATGTGAATTGTTTATTCTACAAACCAAGAACTAAAAGATCGAAGATTTTGTGTTATCTTTTATGCCAAGAATGAGGCTGGGTTTAATTGACCCATCTCTCTTGACCTCTCCTAGGCCACTGTTGTGAACCAACATGATCTTTCTCCATGAACAGTTGAGCAAAAAACTGTTGGTTCCACAAAATCCAGGTTCTGGTTTATAACTGTGACAATACAACCTCCACCACATGGCACTTTTCAGGGTTGGGAGAGAACCAGGAGTTCATCTTCTTCTAAGTGAGGTTATTAATGGAGTAGAGGTCAGTTAACAAAGCACTTTTATGCTCATGAGACCACACCTATAGTAATTTACATATCCGCTTACAACATAACTGCATGCCAAGTTCTGCGGCAATCCGACATTTATATCTGGGTGCATTATTTTTTGTCAATGAGAACAGTTGTTAAACCATTTGTTTATTGACTTTTATTCGCAAAAAGAAAAAAAAGGTTTGTGAACTTTCTACCCTTCTCATAAGGAGTCATAAGCCATACAGCGAGATGCTGAGGTGTTTAGTACTTCACCTACAGCTGTTGAATGTTTACATCTGCATGCCCTGTATTACAAATAGCTGTCTAAATCACTATATTATGAAGTGCCCACAAACTTTTGTCCATATAAACTTGTGATGTTTCTTGAAGGATAATATTTATAGAAGCATTGCTTACCACACTGAAATTCATCAGCTCCATCTTCACAATCTTTCTGGCCATCACACAGCCAGACACTGGAGATGCAGTTGCCACTGGGACAGGCAAAGTGTCCCTCGTCACACCTCGGCCCGTGGGAGACTGGTGTAGCAACACACAGAGGAGAACACTAAGGGTTGGTTACGGAGGTCAGCCATGAACATTGATTTGCATTGCCATATGGGACGCTCACTGGCTGCTGTGTCATTATCTCTCCCCTGGTACATGTCTCATTGCAGAAACTTAATGAAACACCAGATGTTTTCCATTTGCAGCTGAACAAATGCAAACTAACAGCTTACTGCTAAGCGTCTGGATATCACTAGAAATTCTCCTTGGTGTCAAGCAGATCTTTATAGAAATCAACACAATTAGCCGTTAATCCTACGAGATCAATGGCACACAGCGGAGACTGAACTCATCACATTTCCTGTGTCTGAGTGAGTCTGAAGTAAGCCCTCACTAGTAGAGCGGCCTGAGTCCTCGTGCCCTTGGTGAGCGCTGACAATTACCCACCATTATTGCCCCCTTTAAGCACCTTTTCTGATTGCTGAAGCGTGAAGAGAAAGACAGGGGCTTGTCTTTGCTTCATTAGACTCCTCATAAACAGTATTTTGACTAAATCATTCTGCTTTTAATAGAACCTGGCTTAGTCAAACCGCCGAGCACAAGAGAGGAGAGAATTACCCTGACAGTTCATCTCATCTGCATAATCCCCACAGTCATTGGCTCCATCACACACCCAGGAAGGATGGATGCACAACGATGTAGAATTGCAACTCATGAAACTCTTTTCGGCAACCCCCATTCTGTAGAACTCTGAGCAATCAGTGTTACCTGTAAAGACAGTGACAGGTGTTGAAGACGTTATCAGGTTATATCCTTAACTAATGAACACACTGTTCTACATGTGGACCATTAATTAACTGTATTATTGCATTGTGTGACATACTGAAAACCATATAGCAATTAAAAAAACAACAAAACCATGAAAACACTGTACACAGAGCACTCTTCTCTTACTACAGTTCTTTTCATCAGAGGCATCGGCACAGTCGATGACCTGGTTGCACCAAGATGATATTGGTATGCAAGATCCATCTTGGCATGATGACTCAGAAGAAGCACATGTGACATCTGGAATAGAAAAACTTCATTTAAACTTAGAAGGTACTTTAATTCCAGGTGGAAGCTAATACGCTGGGGCATGTGATTGCAATGAGGTGCTGCTGGTTTAGTATGCTGGAAACTTCATCCTGGTTTCCCATTCTACTTCGAACATTTGCACAGCCAGGAAAGGTGGGAATGGTTTTGCTAGTACAGTCAAGCCTCTATCCAAATAAACCTTTCTCTGGAAAATGATCAATGTTAATATATGGATTTCTATTATGCCTTATAGACAAACTAAAATCTAATTCTATTATATTAGATATTATATTAATCTATAATAGATTTGTAGTCAAGAATGCTAGAACAGGGTCAAAACCAAAACTGCAAGTGGTCAAGATGAGACTAAGACCAGATTAAAATGTTTTACATTATACATCATTATACAGTACATAATATGATTATAATTATTAATACATAACGTATTTCATAATAGAGTGTGTAAAATATAAACATACATATAGGCTTAAATGTATGATTAATTATTATAATATTTTAGTCTTTACATTACAAACTAAGGCAATGTAGCTTTTGGAAGCAAACGTGTTTTTTTTTTTTTCAGATATTGCTCGTTTATAGTCTCAAGTACTACCACACTAACACCAATTCCAGGATATGACTCAATCGACCTTCTTTAAACCTTGTTAGTGTAATATTAGTTAATAGTACTACTGTGTGTATACGGCAAATGCCAATGTCATTTGGTACAATGATGTCTGTTAGTATTTACTCAAAGCAGTGTATAATTGCTGAAATCATTGGTTCCCAAAGCATTTCTGCAGTGCCCCCTTTTGTATATGTATATGTAAACCTTTGAAACAAACCTAAACACTTATACATTCACATATCTCGCTTGCAAACTGGAAATTATTGTAAATATTGTAATGAATATAAAACTGCAAGTTCTTAAGTAACAAAAAAATATAAAGTGACAAATCACTTGTTCAGTGGAATTAATAAAGCGGCACTGTATCGTAGATTTTCTGTGTGAAATTTCTCGGGATCAAATGTCATTCTTTTTATTGTCATTCTTTGTTATTCTTTTTAGAGGATGCACCCCGTACTTTGGGAATCAATGCCTTAGAGCAAGATTTCTTCATTTTGAACCCTGGGCTGCAAGTGCAATTACGGAACCCTGCAATGGACTGGTATTCAGGGTCCAAATCAGTGATAGGCTGGGATGGGATCTATTCATTACAGTGGGATACTGTAATATAAGGGGAAAATAAACATTCCATACAAAATAGTTGGGATAGCAGGATTTCATACAGTGAGGGCTGATGGAATATTGTAGAAAAAAACAACAAGTAAAAATGTTCTATTAAATGAACTAATAATTTATAAGGGCTCATACTCACTATTGCAATAGGCTTCATCAGAGTTATCTCCGCAGTCATCAATTCCATCACAAAAATGACTATTCGCCACACACCGCCTATTGTAGCAAGATCTGTAGCCCCGTCTGCAGCTCCTGTTGTCTAGCAGTATGATAAGCAATAGCAAAAGGAATAAGTTAAATCATGAAAGCATGACCTTCACACACAACACTTTATTTGCTCTTTCCCATTTCGTTTGCTGCCCCGGTTGCAAGGCTGCCTTTATTAAGTGCACTGGAGGGTGGTGTTTACTCTGTTCACGATGTGGCAAAGAGGTGAAATCTCTCACTTACCACAATATTGCATTTTCTCATCGGACTTGTCCTTGCAGTGAGCGATCCCATCACAGGTCAGCTGGTAATCGATGCACTCGCCGTTCCCACATTCAAACTCAGTATGGATGCTGCATGTCGAGTTCTCAGCTATACAGAGTATAAAAAGAGAGTTTGTGCTCTTTTTGGTCAAGGAGGCACATACTATTTAATTAAGTCTGCAAAGTGTCTACAAATATAGCTTTTATTATATAATAAAGGCTATGGGGACAGTCAAACATTACACCTGTAATCCCTTGTTTACTGATTAATGTATTTTTGTCAGCACATAAATGTGTATAGGAACACGTATGCAAGGCCTTTCAGATACAAAAATGCTATTCACAACTTACACAACTTTTAATAAACAACACTTCAGTTGCAATAGCAAGACGCAAGAATTTCGATTTCAAATATAGGTACCCTGACTAAAACATCCAATGATGTAATCTTTCGACCATGATGCATTTCATCCAGTCCAGTAGGTGGTGATAATGCAGCAATACAGTAGAACACAAAAGAGTAATAACTATGTATATACGTAGAGCCGTTCCTTCAGCCACCACAAATGTAGGCGTGGCAGGAAGTTTCAGAAAGAGGAGAAGAATTAGTCCAAAGACATTTACTGAAAGACTTAAGGTCTTTACGTTCTGAAAAACTAAACAAGCTCTCATTACAAGGGGGAAGCTTTTGGGTGTTTTATTGCTTTTAGACTGAGGTATTGGGTCTCCTGGTTACTTTGTAGCAACCTATTGCTGCCTTTAGAAAGGAAGAGCTTGCAAGACCAGTAAAGGTTGTGAAGACCAGTCAGTGCTGACTGTCATGGACTTTCCTTCAGTCACATCGTCCAAGTGCCATCAAGCCTGACAGAAAAAGCCAGGCAGTCAATAACATCAAGTAGTGTTTTTTGTTTTGTTTATTCAGGCTAACATGCTGGAATAACATGGATCCTCAGATTTTGCACAAACATGGTCTTCATGTGCACATACAATAAAGGAGCATTTCCACTAATGGTCTTCCTACTGATTTGAACTCAATTATTCTGAACAGTCCAGATTACCAATGACCTACCATAGGCATTTTGAAATGAATATTTTTTTAAGTTGCATGCTCATAAATAAAAGCCACATTTGAAACTGTGGTAGTGTTCAGTACATTTTATACAACACAGATTGTATAACCTATAAGTTGCTCTGGCATTTTGACTGTTTTTCTTTTAATGGATATTGTGGAGCTGTGTGTTTTATAGTTGATCTAGCAAATCCACTGTTTGCAATACTTCTGGTCACATTGGTTGATGCATACCAAGTTTACATTTCTGTTCAGCTTGGCACTGATGCATTCAAGGCACAAAACAAATCAAGACTGAGATCAAAACGTACAAACACATCGGTTGTCTTCTAGCAGGACTCGCTCTCCGCGGCAGCTGCAGTTGACTGTGCCATCAGGTGTCAGGAGGCACAGGTCACCACAACCACCATTTAAAACCCTGCATGGGGACAGCTCACCTGAAAAAAAAAAAAAAAAGATAGAAGAAAACCAGATGTCTGGACATCATCTGAGCTACACGTGTAATGTCTGGAATTACTCTGGAATTATTGGCACTTTTGGTTTTATTTCTACAAAACTTTGGTTTTATTAACCACAAAGTGAGCAGTAAGTAGTAAACTAAAGTAAGTTTATTAAGTAAGGGCATTTCAGTCCCCATACCTTTACTCAAACCACATGCCATGTCACCAAATCCAAAAAAACTCACATTCCCTTATATTTATTTATTTTATGTTTTCTGTTTCATTATATGCAACATAATATTTGTAGTTTGTATAATATTTGTAATTTATTTGTTCTACGGTGGAAACTAAATTCAAACTTCATTTGGAACGCAGATTTGTACGGAAATTAAACTTCACTATAAGAAAAAGTAAGTAGGATTAATATGTTTCGGACACACAAATTATTGTACTTGTATCTATATTTGTATGATGAATAAAGGTCATAAAAGTAATACAGTGACAAACGATGAATACACCACTTGCTTGAATTCATGAAAGCTACCTTTACAGAGGTTAAAAACACCTGGAGCATAGGCTCCTCTAATATGCTCAATATGTAGATACTATCTCACAGCAACTGACTTCTGAGCTCAAACATCCACGTATGACTATCTTACAACAACAGACTTGTGTGCATACTGGAGGAGCTCAGACTGTCATGCAGCCAGTCAGGTTACAGAACGATAACTATCTATTTTTATAAAGATCTTCCTATCACTGTGGTTTCTCTGGTATTGCTTGATAAAGCAACAACAATCTAAGTTACTTCTCAATCCACAACATCTCTGGAAAATTCAAGGTCATAGATCCTTTCTTGCTTCCAGTTCACTTAAATTCTTGCTCATTATCCAGTTGTAACATTTGGGTTTGCTGGGCCCATGCAGTAAACAAATCCAGTCCTATACTTAGTAGTTTCTACGCTAAATTGACTTTTGTTGCCAAAAAACTCCATGTTTGAGTATAATGCTGACAAAATAGGTAGGTAGCCTGTTAATGATAAAAATATGCAAACATTTTATCACTGTTGCCAGATATCTCGTCTTTCTGAATTATACTGTAAATTTGTATTTGATTTTTTTTTTCATTACGTCATCTACTAGGGGTGGGAAATTTAAGAATGCAATTTGAAAGATGTAAACAAAATGTTATACATCCATCACTCAACAGTTTAAACATATAAAAAAGAAAGGTTATCCCAAGGTTATACGTCCAACTTTGAATAATTACAATTTGTAGCTACATAAAGGCTACATAATTGCAAAACTCATTATCAGTGGGTACCAGCAGACAGCCCTGGATTCTGGTCCTGAACAAAATTATTGTTTAAAACCAATAGTCCATTTTTCGTTCCTGCACTTACTGGTATATAGTTCAGAATTAGTCATATCAAAACAGGAAAGATAAAATAATGATTATTCTCAAGTAGAAACTTAGGAAACTTTGGAAACTTTGGAAAGTTATAAACAATGAAAGGACTCAGTGGAAAGACTAAATCACATCAGAAACGAATTAAAACTGACCCTTTATTTATTACCCTTTATATCATTTGAATAAAAGTCCACAATAAACAGATTAACAGGTTTAATTCTACATTAAACAATGTGGATTCCCTAAGACTTATTTTTAAATTTCCCATCTAAGCTCGATTTCTGTCATATTTAGATTGATGACTAAGCAAGTTTAACCAAAGATGCTTTGCCCTGAACACTTCTATCCTTTTTTAATTGTATTTTTTACAATGGGTGTCAATGTAACATCCCTCTAAGTGTTAAGGCCTTTAATAACTAAAGGTCAATGGATTTTTTCTTGTTCGTATTAAATATGTCAAGAACATCGTTTCACGTTGTGACATTTATCTCCAAAAAAGTCAATGCAACTAATTTATTGCAGAATTAACACGGATTCCATAAACTAAAACAAACAAACAAACAGTTTGAAAAAAGCACAAGCTTGTCTAACCCTGATAAATACCTGTGCTGCCTCCTGCAGTTTAATTTCGGCCTCATAGGACTAATGTAATATCTCAGTAAGGAGTTATGACAGCTGAGCCTCTATGGACCAAAAAAACCCCCCCAAAAAAACCACAACCATAATTGCAGCATCAATAATTCAGTGTACAATGCCTGTGTGATTATGGAATGGTGTCTTAAACACCACAGTCGCCTCTTATTTTATTGCTACAAATCATAAAAAAAAAAATAAAAAAAAAAAACTATTATTAGGTCCGAATATTTGATTGTTAAAATTAAGATAATTACCTGCTTTTAAATATTTCAGCACATCAAATACTGGTTTATTAATGGTCTCGTCCTCAGTGCATTGATGACTGTTACTTTTCCCTTGGCAAGAACGTTTGATGGCAGTCAGCTGTAATCATTTGCTATCATGAAATAAATGAGAACTGAAAATCCTTCTCAGCAGGCTCACGAACACAAGCCGCCGGGAGCCTCTTAAACCCATTTCCCAATGTCCTACTTTTCACATTTGTGACACTTCACAAGCAGCTCAAGGCTACTTTTTTATTAATTAGGGCTCCCACTTAAGGTTGCTTCATAGGACCACAACGGCTTATCATTTCCAATGTTTCTCATGGATCTAAACAGCCATATACAACAGGTAACCAGCTGATGGCTTATATAGAATTCTTCAAGCACATCTAGTAAACTACACAGTAAAAAAAACATCCGATATGTCAATGATGTATGGAAATGTAATGAGCATTCAACCTCCTTCCTGTTTAACAAAACCACACTGAGTACTTACAGTTACTTGTGTCTTTAGCCACAGCAATGATGCCCATAGGCTGGTGTGGAATGTCAGCTCGCAGAACTTTAGTGTCTCCTCCAGTAAACTTGTTGGATCGAAGCACAGCCCGTCGTGCCCAGTCCGACCAGAAGATGTAGTTCCCATGAATAGCCAGGCCAAAAAATGTCCCAGGTCCTGACCTTACAATAACCTGAAATAAAGAAATTAAGCCAACTAACATGCCTTACTTGAGATCACTTACCATTCTTATGTGGATTCATACTGAAACTTATCTACAGAAAACATGTAATATGATTTACCTAGTAAAAAAAAATTAGTGTCTTTGATGTACCTTGGATTTTATTTCATTGCAGACAGGACAGTTCTGAGATATTCATGTTTTGTCTGGTCAACTTCATTTCATTTATTAATAAACATGCATACAACATTCCAAACATGCTTGGGACAAAGCATTTACCACTTTGTAATGTTGCCATTATATCTCACAAGATGTTCTGGCATTGAGGATTCCAAGATTACTCTTTCAGATGTTATTTTGCTGACAAGATTAACATAAGGTATCTTTTTCTGCACAGTCAAATTTTAAGTGGCATTTGTGAATGCATTGTAGCGCTCGACAAAGGTTTACCAAAGCGAACACTTGCCCATGCGTTATAATCAGCTATTGATTAATGACAGTTCTTGAAGCAGTGCCAGCTTTGGGAATGGACATCATGAGGGTTCAGCTTAGGTTTGCACCATTGCTTTATGCACTAAAATTCCTTCAAGCTTTCTTAAATAGCTTATTGATATTATGAAATGCAGAGGAATGCAAGGAATGTAATGCAATCTTTTTGAAGATTTATATTATAAAATATACTGCAAATACAGTATAAGGAAATTTTAATTGTAAGTGGAGATGGAGGAGAGTATAATATTTTACTATTACAAAACACAATATATTAGTACTTATAATACTTGTCTATTTTTTGGTACCCTTTAATAGAGCTACTTAAGCATTTTATGAAAAACTTTTCTTACTGGAATAGGTACATCTTTACTTATCATCGCTGACAGATCGACTATATTAATAACACACTGATATACTATTAAACATGAATGCAGCAGAAAAAAAATGATATCCAGGCTGCAAGAAAGTGTGTTTGAGCAAGCTATAAGTAATTTGTAGATGAAGAACATACTATATAATCCCCCAGCAACCAGTTTAGCCCAGATCCTGAGAGTGTTAATGCAGGTGTCCTTGCCACGGACACACACATGCATCACGAGTCCTTGTGGGAGCTACCAGGCCAGAGATGGTAGAAATGTCTCACAGCTCGAGCCGCAGCCATTAACAGCAACACGATTGTTGGTGTGATCACATTAGCCCCACCACCATAGCGGGATTAATAGGACAGGTGTTGATTAAGAGAGCCCAGCTTGAGCAAACAACGGCTGGCTATGAGGCAAGGGGAGAAGGGGATGCTGCCATATGGTTTTTGATGGAGCATATTGGCTAGAAATTATAATTGCAGCACAAGCTTTCTAGTCCAACAACAATTATCTCCGTTTATGTATTATCAGGTTGTCAAATACACTCTTCAGTTAGCCGAGCTGCACAGACATGTAGCTCTTCCATATATAATTTACTCATTAATGTGTGACAGTAGATGTAGAAGTGGGTGTCAGAAATGAATCAGTATGTGTGCTTTTATTGTACCCCTGAGTCCTGGTTTCAATTCCCAGCTACTCCACTAAGCTGCTTGGAACAGTAATGGCTCAGTGATAAGCTTCTGAGCTACCAATTGGAAGGCTGCCATTTCAAACCCTGGCTCCACCAAGGTGCCCATGTAAGGTCCTTAAACCTCCAGTTTAGTATAACCTGCTTTCACAAATATCACTCTCTTACTAGTAGTAATTGGAGACATAGATGTATATGAGCCATTAAATGTATAAGGTCCAGGGTTCATACCACAGCAGCACCAGTACGTAATTGTGGCAGTGGTGGGTTTATGTTAAAGACTCTAGACTCAAAAGCAGATCTACCAAATGCCACTCTTAAGCCTATGGCACACGCCATAACAGTCTTTCCATCTTGCTATCTGAGGTACCATTCAGCCAAATATGTTTGTAGCTTAGTATGTGCTTTACATGCATGCCATTCTGGGATCAAGCCACAGCATGTCCATTAAAGCATTCGCAGCAGCCGTGGCTTATGCTTAGGGTACTACACTTAATCAAAAGGTTTACTACTGGCTGCATCAAGTTGCCACTCTAAGGATAATACAAGCTATTCTGTAAGGCCCTCTGGATAATAACATCTGCTAAATGCTAAAACTTAAAGGTATGATTCCATTAGGTCTATGAAAATTTGTATAACTTATAAAAACAACTGTCCAGGGTTATTTTCTGCCTTGTGGCCTGTATTGTCGGTTAAAATCCACTGTGATGCTATGTACTGGATTAAACAGGTATGGATAGTTAGTGTGTGAGAACTTGTGATGGGGTAGTTATTGCAAAGTGGTATGAACAGTTTGTGTGCCAGTATTAAGAGTAATGCATTAATATTAATGTGATTTTTTTCCCTGTAACAAAGAAATGAAATACATTATATTTACAAATTTGGAATTCACACTATAGTTACTAACATAAAATAACCTGTTACTCATGCTTTTCTATAAAACATTACATTAATATTTCAATATGAACTATGGTCTTGCCACACCTGAGTGCACAGCTTCTAATGTGACAGTAAATGTGACAAGCGAATCTGGCTCTTTTTTTTTTTACTGAGTTGACACTTTTGGAGCCCAAACAGCTCTTTGTTTCATTCAGTTTTAATGACCTCAATGTGTGGACGTGTATCATTTGCCATGTGTATTAAACATTTTATTTATTCCAAATACTGTATTGTTTTGCTACAACTAAACAGATGCACTACGTTCATATAAAGAGAATCCCAAATGGTAGCCATGTACAATTGGTTAATATTGAGTACTAAAACTTGCCTAGATGCCTCTACATGGGTCTGGGTTAAGCCCCATATTTCCTCAGACCCTTGAAATGTCCCTGGTTATTGTGCCCTCAGTTATTCTCATGCAAAACAGTTATATGTGGTGTATTAGGTCAAGGTCACCATAGGTTTTCTACTAAAACTCACAAAACCAAACTAAACCCTTTGAGAATTACAGGGACTCTAACCTCAAGGCAAGGCTTCCCAAAACCAAGCATATCAAGAATAGGCGAGGTAAAAGATTATACATGCTTAATGTTGCTACTACTGCCACATTTTTGGCCCTAACTAAACAATAGAAAGGAATATTGTCTATTTCGTACTTAATTTGCTTGTCAGTTTGCATCCAGTATTTTTTATGGATTTTAAAATGAAAGTTAAAAGTACACAATGAGTAACAAGATTACATTTTCCAGAAAGTAATTAACAAAGTAATCCCAATACAATTTTAGTCAAGTAATTAATAATGGATTACTTTTTTTAAGTAATTCACCCCAACAACAGCATGTATTCGGTCCTGGTTTCAGTGTCCAGCAACTTTAAGGTTCTTGGGGCAGTAGAGGCTCAAAAGTTAAGACTTTAACTAGTAATTTGAGGGTTCAAACCAAAGTGCTACCAAGGTGCCACAGTCAGCGTCTCGATTAAAGCTCATAACCCTGACAATTTTCATAGCTTGCTTGCAAAGAGACCACTTAGTTACTGCAAAGAAGCGCTGGGAATGTTCACTAGCTCGGTAGCATTGTGTGCTTTGAATTTATGGTCTTAGACTACTGATAAGAGGGTTATGAGTTTAAATCCAAGCCCCAAAGTGCCCTTGAGCAAAGCCCATAATCCTTAACTACCTTGATCAGCTCTAATCTGCTGTGGCCATAACGGTGTGCCAAATGTAGATGGGTATCAGTGTTGGATCTGTATCAGCTGATGGTAATGCTTTAGCATTAATATTATATTAAACTAAAGTTATTTAAGGATGCTCATTGCTAAATCCACCACAATGCATTAAATGAGATGTTAAATGGCATCATGTAAGAAAAAGTTAGGTTAGTATGGTAAATTAAAAAATATACTAAACAATGTAAATAAAATGAATAATAATAATGCACTTTGTTTGTTACTATATAGTCATTCCTGCATTTCAGGTCTGCAAAACATCCCATAAAAAGTTGGGATGGGGCTATTTAGATCTAGAAACAAGGTGAAAATAATTATATTTAAATAAAAACATTAAAAAAAATGATAAGACAAACCAACAGGTCACAAGACAAAATAGCACCTGATGGACTTTATTGCTTGATATCCTCAGTGACAAAATGTTTTCAAGGGAGAAGTAATGGCAACATTCCTGGCAACTTCCGGCACTGACGGAGCTGAACATCATGGACAATGTTCACCATCCTCTGCACAGCACCATCACCAGGCAGTGGAGTTAATTCAGTGGCAGACTGCTGTCCCAGTCCTGCTCCACGGACAGATTCAGGAAGTATTTTGTCAGTCAGGCCATCAGTCTGTTCAACTTCTCTCAGTAGAGCAAATTCAAAACTGACATTTCTTCATTCCGGTCACTCCAATGATACACACTGTCCTTAACTCTGACATCAGTCATCTTTCTTTGCACAACTGGTGAACACTTCATACTGCGGTCAACTGTACTCCCCTACCCAGCCCCCCCAACCGTTACACACACACACACACTAAACAACTCTACTTTTATACATTTTCTTTTTTATCTATTTTTATATGTTTATATGTTTAATGTATCTTATTCTTCTTTTGTAACTTCTGTGTACTATGTACATATGTCTATCTGCTACCGGATGCCTAGAATTTCAGTCCGGGATTAATAAAGTACCCACCCACCCATCCACCCACACATCCATCCTGTTTCTGTTCTGGAATGTCTTACAGGCTTGATATGCAGGAACGGATGTTTATTAATACATTAAATGTAGTTCACCAGACAAGGTTTCAGGTTAATACTTTCTACAACAAAATGAAAAAGTAAATGTAAGCAACACTGTTACCTTTATTTGCATTTCCTATCCAGCTATCCAACTTCTGACTTGGGATTGTAAAATACAATGAAGTTAAGTTTTCATTAATCCTGTCCTATAATTCAACAGCCCTCAGTCTGTATTAGCTAGCCAGACACATTATACCTTAGAGCTCACTCTTAAAAGTCGATGACCTGTAACCGTCACTTATGATATGAGGACAATTCCTACTACGGTCTCAAGACCCCACAGCTGTGTGGACAATAAAGTTTAGGCTAATTTTTTCACTTTTTAAGTGGCTGTCTGATGGGTTGTTTCTGTTGGAATCTTAAAGTAAGCCTTCATTAGAGAATGCCATCTTTGGAATTGCACCTCAGGGAGGCCGAAGTGTAAGACTTTTAAGTAGCCTGACCTGGCTAAGGTAGCTCATGTGTGACTAATTGAGGTGAGCTGAGGACAGGTTGCGCCAGGCATGAACTGAAAAGTGAAGCGGAGTAAAAATCACTGTAGTGAGAATTATTGAACAGCCTGAGGGTTGAAGGAATGCACATATTACAACATCACAATGCGTACCAAGATACTTATTTTATTCAGGGATAATCAATCCTAATTAAAATGATCTTGAACACAGTTGACAGCACAACACATCAATGATTGTTAATGAGTAGTTGTAGTCCTCGGTGTGTTCATTAAGACACTAATCTTGATATTCTGACCCCTGTAAGGTTAAAAGTACCTCACCATCAGCCCACAGCACTCAAGGAGAGGAAAAAAAAGTTTAGATTTTGATCCTGAAGCTTATTGCAAAATTCACTGGGCACAGATGAATGCGCTGTCTATACAGGATGCCAGTCCATCACAGACACGCAGACAGTATATTTATGTATGTATATGTGTGTGCGCGCCATCACAAAAAAACATTAGCGTGACAGCCTTAAAAACCAAACCAACTGCCACCGTCACAGGTTCCTTCCAGACCATCATTATGTTCAACATGGAGCTTTCTCACACACCTCCCCGTTAGACTATGCATACACATTATAACTCACATTACACATATTACACAACTCCAAGTCAGGGCACACAAGCTCCTTAACCCTTCATAAATTTGCATTGTTTTATTTAATTCTTTATACATGTTAGCAATTCATTTATATTTACAATGTGTACGTGCCTTACTCCAGTACATGACTTGATCTGATATTTGTCATTTAATAAAACACTCAGCATCTTTTCGTAATGTCTTTTCATTAGTTTTAACTTCTTGCACCAAGAGAAATCACCTTGTACTTAGAAATTAAATAATTCTGATAAAATTGAGATGCTTCATCAGTGACTTCAGACAAGCTGCATTGGACAGTTTTGCTTCAGTGATTAAAGAAGTAATTTGTCAGCACCTTCTCTCTGTCGATGTATATCTGTCTGCCCTTATGTCTGTAGATCTATCTGTCTGTTTATCCATGTCTATTTGCTGAGACTATTTCTGCATGATTAACTTTACTGTGAAAATAGATTTCACCACATATATATTCCATCACATGGAAGTTGAGATAATGACTCATTATGCATTCAGAATAGCAATTTACACACTTTGCATTGAACAAAAGTATCAACCTGTTAGTCATTGTTCCTTGACAGCATTTATCTAAGAAACAATTATCATCTACCTATTTTTACACTATTCATCTAAATGTATCAGATACATATACATACATATATTTAAGCACATATTTAATTAGTGTTATTTATTCTTAAAATACATGTACATTATACTGTCGCTTCTTTCTGTTGTAAGGTTCCCATGAAACATTCAGAGATCACCATGGTAACTTGATAACAAACACCGCTCTTAAATAAAATTGCTCAGCTTCCCAACACTGAGTTGCAACTTTTATGACAAGCATCTTTTGTGGCGATATGTATTCAGACTCGAGAAAACGTTTTATAAATGTTCTTACAAAAAAGAACCACTTTTGTAATCTTTGTTACTATATTCCCTGTAAACTTTGCAAGACATTTTAGGTCAAAATCAACCTGTGAAAATGGAGTTTTCTTTCAGGGAGTAAAGTTGCAGACTTGCATTGTTCTGGCATTTGGCTGCACGTCTCGCTATATGAAGTCACTGTCAACAAATAATATCCTCGGTTTGTTTGATGGATGCACAAATGAATGGCAATTTGTTGCATGAAGAAGGGTTAAATGTTCAAGTGAATTCAACCCAGTTCAAAACCAGCATAAATCTATACTTTATTGTCCTACAGAAATTGGGTGCAAACAAACTGCTGCATGAGCACACCAAAAAGATGAATAGAAATAAAGCAAACCAAAATCAATACATCTATTTCATAAAGAGCTTACAACAAGAAAGTTTAGCAGAGGTACTCACTTGTCTGTTAGAGCCATCATATTCGCAGCGCTCGATTTTGCCCAGGCTTCCATCGGAAAAGTAGAGCTTCTCTGCTTTGTTGTCAATAGTGAGTCCATTAGGTGTGAACACATCTGTACTAATGACCACCTTTATATTTTTTCCAGCCAGTGTGGAGCGCATAATGCTCGGCCGCTGCTCATTCCAGTTGGTCCAGAACAGCAAGCTGCAAAATTCAAAAGTTTCACAATGCGAAGTCGGAATTAAAAATAATGCTGGAGCTCAAAAGCTGGTATTCCAAAGGCTTCATTCACTCAGCTGGTAAGTTTGTACTGCAGATTTAGTGTGTTTATATATGCACACACAATAATATATATACACTATACTATATGTAGTACATAAATGTATTATTTTTCCCCAAAATGTGGTCTAATAAATAAATGTTTTATTATAGAACAATAGCAGTCACTTTAAGCGTTTATGGCTGTGATGCACCAAACATTATAATTACTACCACTGTTCACTTTCTTGCTTAAATCAGGCTTTGGCTAATCCAAGAAGCTCTGAAAGCATTCATCATGAGTAGATGTGAAAGGATCTCAATGTAGTGCATACTGAGACCCCCATTAGTTTCACAGCCTTCTTCCCAAATTGTCTTTTGACCAAAGTCCAACCTCTGCAGACTAATAGAAAATTAGTGAAACGTACGGCACTGTGTGCCAATTAATCATTTCAGGTTATATTCTAATTAACAGCAGTCTGTAGTCTGGAGATGGGCCAAATTACCAACTAAGGACATTCTCTCCAAGGCTAGAAGTTTAATTTAGTCAGTGAACCCAAGGTCAACACATAATGTGACCAGTAGGACTCTCCATTTGTGATGTTGAACTACAGGATGGACCTTTGAGAGTGTACTGCTGTATATGTAGTGGAAATGACATGATGAAATCTCAGATCTAACTGATTTTATGTTTTATATATGTTGCATGTTCCTTTAATAGGCTTTAGTATCATTCATTACATATTCTCTCTAGCCTTGTTGCTCCAGCTTTCTCTCATGCTCTCTATCCCTCACTTCATGTCACTCTTAAATCATAAGCACCATATTAACCATGACACTTTATTTTCTCTCTCCCCATCTCCATCTACCAGCTTTATTTGCATGGTTGTTTCTAGTATAGTATAACCAAAACATATAGCAATGACAATGTGAGCATATAGTGAATAGTATTATTATAAGAATATTACTGATTCTATTTTAGTATAACTATAATCAGTGTGGGCAGCATGGTGACCCAGTGGGTAGCACTGCTGCCTCACAGCAAGGAGGTCCTGGGTTCAATCCCAGGGTAGAGTGGCTTGGGTCCTTTCTGTGTGACGGCTGCATGTCTGTGTGGGTATTCCGGTTTCCTCCCACATGCAGTTTAGGTCAATTGGTTTCTTTGAAGTGGCCCATAGTGTGTGACTGTGTCCCCTACATTGGTGCTCCTTCTAGAGTTGTTCCTAACCTTGCACCCAGTTGGGCACCGGCTGGCCCACGACCCAGTGTGGATTAAGCGGAAGATGAAGTAATGAAATCAGTGCATGTTTTGTAGTGTTGGAGTTCATTTGGATGAGAGTAACCAGTGTCTCAGAGGGTGACCTGTAGATATAAATGCAACAATGAGGGGGCAGCACACCCCTCTACAGATTAATCTTAGGTTTTTTTAAACATTTTTTGGAAACATATAATTGTGTAAGTTTAAGTACATTTTCACAGAAAAGAACAAAGTGCATTTCTGTCTTAGCATCATCTGATTTGTCTCTTTGTACCTCTGACAGTTTATAATCCTATTTTAGAGCCAGACAGCTTTTCAGTTTACTTTGGAGTTTGAATTGCTTTTTCCCCAGTGTTCCAAATAATGACCCTTAAAGATTTTGAAAAGACTAAAGTCTGACACCCTCTCACAGCTACAGAGTTTTATGCTGACCACACACTGAAAGACTATGAAAAGACTCCAGAGCCAGAGTCATTCCTGTACTCACTTTGCTGTTTCTAATTTGGTGAGGGAGGAAGCTCACCTATTCATAGTCGACAATTCATGAGCCAAGGCTTGCAACTTACGATACTATTAATCGTAGTTCTTTTTATCAGAACGTTAAGACTAGAACAAGACAGTCTAACGGAGAAAGTTCAGCACTGTTGTTACTCTCCCTAGACGTGATCATCCAGTAAAGATTACTGCAAAAGCACAGTGCAGACTGCTAACTGAGGTGAGGAAGAATCTACAGTAAGTAATGCCCCAAAAACACTGCTATATGTTGGAGGTTTGCAAATGAGCACCTGGATGTTCCACAGCACTACTGGCAAAACATTCAGTTAAAATATGAAACCAAAACTGAGTTGTTTGGAAGGAACAACGTTACGTGGGGAGAAAAAAAGCTGTGATGCTGTGGCATGACCTCAAGACCTCAAGCAATTCACACCAGACATCTCATAAATATCACTGAACTGAAACAGTTTTGTAAAGAGGTATGGTCCAAAATTCCTCCTGACCATTGTACAGCCCCGATCTGCAACTACAAAAAATGGTGGGTTCACAAACTCTTTCCACCCTGCACTGTGCATGTTTACATGTGAAAAGTACTTTTATTTGGTATTATATTAAGCAGACTGTATGCTGTACCGTGTTGTCTTTTTGTGATTTAGATGAACACACAATAACCAATTTATGCAGCAATCCAAGTATTCACAAAGGGTTCAAATTTTTCCTTCAACTGCATTCAGTTCAATTTGTGATTAAGTAGGGTGTCTCAGTGGCGACACTTACTTTTGGCACTCATCCAGAGCTAGGACATGTGGATGGTCCTCTTCAGACATGATAACCACCAACTGCCTGTTGAAGGCACCATGTCTGCTCTGTTCCACTGTGTGTCTGCTGATGCTGGAAGTGGTAGAGCTGGTCCAGTACACTGTATCCCATGAACGGTGGTAGGCCAGGCCCTCTACAGATCCCACATCTATAAGAATAGAGAAGGAAAATCCCATCATGATTTTCTCCCATTTAATAGTGCATTGTTAATGCATACATAGCCTATTTTAACTACATTTTATTCCCTGATTTTCTGGGTGTTTTTGGTGTGATGTGTATAAAACCTAAGTCCAATTTTCAGTTTCATTTGGTTAAAAGATGTGGGATGGACCAAAGAAAAAAAATTCAGATGGCTCTGACTTGCATCTGTGACCACAATGGCCCTTGTTGTCAATAAAGTTCAGATTCATTCAGCAATGGGAGTGAAAGCTCTCTCACGACCTCCTTATTGCAGCAGAGGTAATGGCTGCGTAAATAGCCTAAATATCTTTCAAACATGTGAAGTAAATTACCTAAACTATGGATGGCAATGGCATGCTAATTAGAGCTCGGGATATGGGTGATATTCACAGAAATGGTCACAGGCACACGTTCATTCCCTGCACCCAGTTCAGTTTGAATGGGATTGCGCAATCATAGGTGATGCGGATTTCTCAGCTCCTGCACTGCATCTTGCCGGGAATTACAGAATCATAGAGAAATGTCATTTAGAACGCAGATCAGACAGAAAAAGCTTAGATAAAAAATATATAATTTCATTACATTTATTTTTACTAGAATATAACAATAGCTGTGGCACTGCCTTATTTATACTCTCCTGTTTTCAACAGAACATTACATCAAAGCAGCTTTGCAAACAACTCCAGCCCCAGCTGAGCAAGCAGTGGAAAAATACATAACCTAAGGACATTTTGACATCTTTGTCCTCAATACAATGTTTATATGATTACAAGCACAAATGTGAAAAGTTCTCCAAACGTAACCTTTCCTTCACTAGACATTGTTTCCAAGGTGCGAGATATGATGTTGGCAAATTGTGTTGAAGTGGCAAAATATTCCATTATAAGATTTGAAATTCATACTTTATGAAATGAGCTATAACTACAATCACTAAAATCATGGTTGACGGTGTGCATGTCTCTGTTTGAGAACCAGAGAGCAATTATGAGGGACTGGGTTGCTTAATTAAGAGCATGTATGAAAAACATCAACATCTTCCAATAACAACAAGTGTCTGTGCGTGTGTGTGTGTGCGTGTGTGGGAAAGGTATTATGAAAATATGCTGCAAAAACAAAACTATGTTTAAAGCCTTTATTGATTCCACTTTTTAAGCTATGCCTATTCCTAACAGACACAATGACAGCTGAGCTTTGAACATACTGCTGATTAATAGTTCAGAGCCTTGACCACAGTTACTACTTTATGACCAGAAAAGGCTCAGCTCACAAAATCGTAAGCCAAACAAGCTTACAGGACAGGGCCACTGAATGCTAAAGTGTGAAGCTGATAAAAAATAATTGTCATTGGCTGCAACACATTCCTAAGGTTAGCAAAGTCAGAACTACATGTAAAAACTACAAAGCCCAAAAAAGGTCAATAAATGGTTTCCAGAAACATATATGGAAAAACTGATCTGCACTAGTCCTAATGTCAACCTTAGCCAACAAACTGGGAACTATTCAGTATTCACTATTCAGAAATATTCAGCGTACACTGATCAAGGTGACAAGTTTCTGTTCCACCATGCACCCCTTAAAAAAATAAAGTCATAACACTTGGACTAAATAATTCAGATATAATACGATAGATACTAATATTGCTTCATGCTGTAGAGACTTCATACTTAGTCATACATTAGCCTTACAGCATTAAGTAATGCTTATATAAACTGGAGATATTTCATTTTGAAGTATCCACTAATTTTTGTGAGCAGTATATCTGTTAGCCGAAGGCCTGTAATAATAATAATAATAATTTCAGATAATTTTATCAGTTCAGTCTGTCCGTTTAATAGCTTGTAATCACAAACGTCTGCATTTTGCCTCAAAGGACATATTTAAAGATGGAATTCTCCAAAAAAAAAACCGCCATTTTAATTTCATTTCCCTTTCAGATTCCGACATTCAACAGCACAACAATAACATTTTAGGTGTTTTTCTGCCACCGCAATACACTGCCAGTGACGTAACAGTGACGTCCACTCCAAATTAGTCTATTAGCACATGTGTATGAGTTACTAATAGCCCCCTGTTATCATTGCCTACTTTTCATCTCAAGTGCATTGGCTTGTGTTTATTTTAGCTACTTTTCTGTCTGTGTCAGAGTGCTACCCTGTCTGTTTAGCTTAGCTTTTACTATAGGTATTAGCACAATGTCTTGTTGTGTTAGCCGTTTGTCTGTTGCCTGTTCCTGTGTTAGTTTTGGCTGTTTCCTTACGTCCATGTATTGGTGTTAGCGTCTAGCACTTTATTATTAGCTCTGTCGGTTTGCATTAGCTCTATGTCTCTTATCTCAGCATCCTAGCTTTTCAGTATTCACAGTTTTGCTCCATGTAAATACAGCACATACACTTGCACCTGTGTCAGCATCCGCTTCCCTTTCTCATCCCAAGCATAACAAGTTACTCTTTAATTAATTATAGCTCTATATTTTATTTTAGTAACTATATTCAGTTTGTTCCATTTAACACCTGTAGATTTTAATTAGTAGTAGTAATAAAACATTATTTGGGTCATTTTGTTTACTCTATATAGGCCCTGCTGCTGGAGGAAGTTGGACCCCTTTCTGAGCCTTGGTCCTCCCAAGGTTTCTTCCTCAGCACATTTAGGGGATTTATTTTTTGCTATCACTTTAGACTTACTCAGTTGGGGCTCTTGGTGTAGATAGTAAAGCTGCTTTATGACAATACACTGTTGTAAAACACTATATAAAAACTTTGACCTGAATCCAGGACCCTGTCATTTTAGTTCTACCCAAACAAGACTTAAGTTGGTTATAAATTCCTTGCCAATACAGTGGCTCTTCATCACAACAGGATACACTGTACTGGGAAGACACTCAAGCCAACAAAGTAGACCATTCGAATACTGTAGAAACAACTTAGTTCAACTTGCTATTTGCCAGCATTTTCTGTGTTGTGTAAAAGCAGTACACATCATGCATGATAATGTTTGTTTAAGGATGGAATCTGTAAAAGTTATACATGTACTCACAAGCCTATTATTGTAACCTTAGTGTCTCCAAAAGAAAACACTGCTTTGTTCACTCAAATGGTAAAACTGACATTAACGGAATACTGTGACTATAAAGGGTGTGTAGTGCACAGTCCAGTGCAGTGTAATTACTGCAATAGAACAGTACCTCAAAAGATCACAACCTACAGCACTGTTCATTGTGTGTCATAGTAACATACTAACATCATATACCAACATTATAATTAACAGCGGTTTAATTATAGTGTTTTCTACTACCGAATATTTTTTTACCGAGTGTTTTTATTCACTGAATGTTATCTAATATTTGTATGTGTGGATGAAGAATATACTTTTTTTTTTAAACAGCTGAACAGTGCAAAATAGTGTGTAGCTTTTATTATCTACGGTAACAGTTATGTCTGACACACAAAACGTGTGTGTTTACAAAATCAAATTGAATACATTATTGGTAAATTGGGAATCAATAAAGACTTATAATAAAATAGGCATAGAATTAACTTACAACTTTAACATTCATACAGTTTAAGCAATTGGAGACAGCAGGCTTTACTCAAGGACTTTCAAGGAACAAGGAAACTTTCTGGTTTACTGTCCAACACTTTCACAGGCTACCACAGTACCACAAACGTGCTGCTTATTGCTCTGTTATTGAAGCTGTTTTTCTTTCTGTAAGGACAATATGTTATATAAAGCCTGTTAAGAAAGAATAATGTTTTCCATAGTGTTTTCTGTGCTATGGGCAAAGGTATATAACCTCACACAAACTGTAGAAGACCATCACTGGACGCTTTAGCCTATTTCTGTGAAGCTACCGTAATGAAAATCAGGAGCACAAATCAATCAAGGTTAAATGAGAACCTTCTGTTCACTGGAAAATCTTGGGCCTAGGAAGTGCAGAAACTATGTTACAAATAATCTTGTTTAGGTTGTAATTAGCATCATTATTTTGCATACAGATAAGAATGTGGGGCTCACATGGCTCATTAGACCAATAATTGGTAATAAAGCAGCATTACGCCCCTGAACTTTATCAGTGGACGGAGCATCAGAAGGAAATATTGATTGCTACCAGGATAACGCCTGTGCTCTATATTTTACGCTGCAAGATCAATAAGCATGACAGCATCGCTTCCACGTCTGCCTGTCCGTGCTACAGTTTTCAGAAGGGTGGAAACAGGAAAGAGATTTTAATCCATCAGTTGTGCGAAGCAAGGAGAAAGATGCGCCACCGTAAACATCATCTTTGACAATTAAATTGCTCCCATTTAGTCGAAGAAAAATGGCGGTGGCCATTATAATGCTCTTATAGGGTGGAGACTGCGGCGGGACCCAGCAATACATCATGGGACTTGACACTTAAGGTTTCCAGCAAATGGCTTTTCGCAAATGGTTGCTAAGAGCCAGGCATGGATATAGCAGCAGAAAATTTAACAACATGCTGGTCACTGCATTGACAAGTCCACATTGTGATGAAAACAAATGTCTCAGCACTGCCTCTTCTCCTTACAGATTTAAAAGATTGAGGAATTTCAGATTTAAAGTACAAGCAGAACAAAGCTTTAAAGCCAGCTTTAAAGCCTACAAGAAACCTAAAAAACAAATATTATTCAATGTCACACATATAAAAAAACATATGGATAAATAATAAACATTAAACATACTGTCGACTATGACCTGCCGCCCAGACCAGTCGTCGTTGATCATCTGAATATTTCCATAGTGGATGTCACTGAAGAAGATCCTGTTGTGGTCTGAGATGTGCTGCCGATAGTCAAAGGCCAATGCAATTACGTTCTTAAAGAACTCTGGTTTCTCAAATGATTGCAGAGGAGCGTTGAGGTCGCTCTCGTCTGAAAGGTGGATGCTTTTCAAGATGGTCCTCTCTGAGTAAAGCAGGTAACCCTCATATCTTTGGCAGGCGAAGCCATCCTCTGCCAAGTAGCCGTGAGCACACGAGCAAGTTCTTCTTCCACTGCCCAGGTGGAAACAGAGCTGCTGGCAGCCGCCATTACTCCTGGCACAGGGGTTGGTTCCTAGCAGTGGTATCCAGAGAACAACAGTCTCAGCATTGCATTTAAAGGCTGACAAGAAATCAATTATATCATTTTAATAGCATTATATCCTGTTCTTTTCCTTCACAATAATCTGTCCTGGTGAGGGATCTGGTAGATCTTGGAAACACCAGGTGGAGTCCAGACACAGACACACACACAGACACACACACACACACACTGCAGAGTGCCATTATTGCACTATTGCAGCGAATCACATTCTTATTAAGATTTAGATACATTTAATATACATTGCTCAAAAAAATAGAGGATATTTCATTACAAGATGTCATTTTAAAATAACGCCTAATTTTTATGAGCAGTATATAGTCAGTCCACCAACTGTGAGGATTGAGGGACAGGAGCAGATTTCTGTACCTAAAAATATACAAGGACGAGATAGGGAGAAAATGCCAAACTCAACAAAAGTGGGAGGAGACAAGAGTACCCAGTGACAACACAGAGACATAGGATGCCAATTCCACAAGCAGCAGCCAGATTATGACTCGAATCTGGACGTCTGAAACTTATTGGTCTTCACTAACTATGGTACCACCATGCCACCTGGAATGTGTTGACTTAATACATACATAAATATGTATAGCCACATCATAGCCAGTCCATTACAGGACTGGATATGGGTCACTTCTAGCACTTCTAGCCAAACACGTCTCTGGATTCTAACCTTGGTCCTTGTGGTGGTGTGCTTAAGTATATAGACGCCATTTTTATTAACCTCTAAAATACATATAAGCAAATGAATGTTGTCTGAATGGACATTGTGTCACATTTTTGTATTTCTATAAAAATCATTAAATTGATCAGTAAGACATCAGTTTAAATTTAAGAGGCTTAAAGCTTTTCTAATAGCCCAGACCAAGACAAGAAAGGCATCTAAATATCACTTTCAACTTATTTGGCTGTAAATTAAGCAAAGAAGACATTAAGTTGAAACCTTAACCTTTCTCCCGGCCTCTATTAAAGACTTTCACATCCTTCAGGTTTACACCCAGACCAGTCCTCAAGGTCACAGCCTCGCTGGCATCACCCTTCAGTCCACGCCGAATGGAGCCATTGGCATGAGCTCTGTCATGGTCAGCACAAGGGAAACAGAATCAAGACTGGCATCAGGATAAACAAAAGTACATAGGCTCGGTTAACAAAGCCAAAGCTCAACTTCAGAATGCCACTGAAAATAATATAATTCCACAACAGTTATGAAAGGTGCATAACAGCAATGTCAGAAGTTCATGTCAAGTGCGCTTCAATAGAAAGGGTTAATCCTATAAGATTGTGGCAGCTGTTTTCACTTTCAGAGAACTCAGCATTTAGTAAAATAATAAATTACCTGTCAGACCAGTAGATGTAAGCCCCGAACACAGCCACAGAGAAGAAGTCCACGTTAGCTGCTGATAGCACAATCTCCCGGCTTTCCCCAGTCTCAAGGTTGATCCTCTCTATCTTGTCGGTCCGGGCGTCGCACCAGTACAATCTATTTTCCTGGAAAGCAATTTGAAAATGCACATCAGCACGACTCCTTTTGTACAGGTACATTTTATCATGAGAAGAGGAAGAGGGATGAGGACTGGGACTCAAGATGAAAGTATCAGGGTAGATGATGGAGAGAGAGAGAGAGAAAGAGAGCAAGCGCATTACTTTACCTCATAGTCAATAGAGATGCCATTTGGCCACGCGATTCCAGAGCTAACAAGCGTGACCTGGTCTGAACCGTCCAGCCGTGCTCGGCCTATGCAAGGGTTCTTCCCCCACTCTGTCCAGAACAAGTAGCTGATGAAGACAAAATGAGCACTGTTTATTCCAAAATTGCTTACTAAGGTCTGTGCATCTATAGTAATCAGATCCCAATATACGGTGTTGTGCAAAAGTCTTAGGCCACCATTAGATTAGATATACCGGTACCATTGTTTTGGCAATAGTATATTGACCACACAGTTTTTCATTCTTTTTATTAGTACAACCAGAAAATACAGGACATTTGGAAAATAGTATTAAAACTGTAAAACATTCAGAAAAAATGCTCATCAGGATGCCAAGTTGACACTTCTACAGTCCAAAGAAACTTGATCAGGAAGTCTTTTTAGAAAGGTCACACCCCCGAAGGGCAACAGGGTTTAAAGGCTAAGCTATACTAACGTTTACAAAGATTGACGATCAGTTTAAAAATTCATGAAGATCAGTTGTAAATAGTATTATGGAGTCGCATATGCAAATTTTTGGGTCCCATTATCATAACGTAAAATATATTATATATGGTTATTGTCACATAGCTAAAACAATTAACAAAAGGGCAACCTAAAACTAACAGTACCATAACTGTGACATGGTCTGCATCACAATGTCACCAAGCCTGCCCACAAGTAAAGGCACAGTGAGGCAAGCAGACATTGGGAAACCATATAATTCAAATCAATTCAATTCAATTTTATTTATATAGCGCTTTTTACAATGTAACATTGTTTAAAAACAGCTTTTCAGTAATACATTATCTTAAAAGGCCAATTGCAAGTTGAGCAAGCCTAGGGCGACAGCGCACAACCATCTGGTCAGTAAGTAAAATTGATAAAAGTTAAAAAAAAAAAAATATGTAAAAAACCTAGTCTCTGGTAAGGTCAAAACATGTCAAGAATAACACAGACATCCAGGAACTGAAACCATAACCACAGATGTTCACTTGTGGCAATCAGTGCTTTGCCCACTGTCATTGTGGTTCACATTACTTTTCTGTCATGGTCAGATCTGTCACTAACAGTTATGAGTTCAGTTCCAGGATGTCTGTGTGTTGTCCTGGACATGTTTTTGACTTTACCATAGACTATCACATTGCACATAAATATGAGGACCCCAACATTTCAATGACTACATTTTCTTTAACAAATCCCTATTGGGAAAGGGTTGAAAGATGAATTGTGTGTCTCTTAACTTTCTCTAGTTATTTCCACACCATGAATCCTAGTGCTTTTGTGTGCACTTGAAGTCAACTTGATTGTTACCTTTTATAATCTGGCAACAACATAAGTTAAACATAGCTAAAAAATAGTATTGGTGCGTACATTAATATGAACACTGGTGGTGCTAGTAATAACATGGAAATGAGTTTTGACAATACAAGACATCTGTTGTATGTGATTAACCTTTTTTTGGTTATTTTTAGTGTTTCAGATCGCAAACAAATCCAAAAGCACATCCGTTGAAAAAACACGTTCCTTGCTTTGAGGTCAGATATTGTGATTTCTGTGTGAAAATCAATGCATGTGCTTGAGTGGTCTTTAGTATAGCAACTTACCCTCTCTGTGGGTGCACTGCGATGGCTCTTGGCTGATCCAAGCCCTCTGAGATCACCACTGAGCGGAACATGCCATTCAAACGAGCAATTTCAATGAGATTGAGTCCATGGTCTGTCCAGTAGAGATTCTCTTCATGAAAATGAAACAAGTTAAAATTAGAGCCATACACCAAAGCAACAAATGTGGGTCTTCAGGATGATAAAACATGTCCTTTATGTTTGTAAATAACAATATCTAACCAGCAACCCAATCCACAGCAATGCCCTCCACTCTGCTAATTCCAGTAGTTATGATGTGTTCTTTCCACGTCTGGTCCCGTTTAGCTCTGGAGATGCGGTTCAGGCCCATGTCCGTCCAGTAAATTGTGTCATTACCTGTTAACCATAGTTTAAAGCACACAGTTACAGTTGAATCCCACTATCCAAATGTTTCTGATTTTGTATATATAAAATCAGCATCTCTACCAGGAGTGAAAATAATTGTAGACGACTGTAAAGATGAATATTATAAATGCATTATAAATGCATCTAATCTCACACCAAAAAATTAGAAATATCCAACCGTTAAGATTTAGTTCAAAAATATTGATCAGTATTTATTTACTTTGATAAATACAATACATAAATTGGACTCAGTGTTTAATTAGAGCAAATTATGAAAGGCTGGATTTTTTACCCAAGGTGCCAAAAATGGGGGTAGAGGTGACGGAGTTTAATCTTACTAAAAAGCAGCTGCTCAAGAAAACATTAACTTCTTACGTCTAACCTCACCAAATAACCAATGCACTTCATAATATAAATGAAAAAATATCAGACACACATTTGAAGGTTACAGTTTTGTGACATCTAAATGTAATAGCTGCAAAAATAACAAACTGACCCCATGTCCTCTGCTCTCAGTGATAATACAATTAATCTAACTCATAGGCAAAATCCACTGAGGAAAAGAACAAAAAAAAAAGTCTCTTTCAGGGGTGCCCTAGTACAAAAAGTCGCACAATACAATAAAACAAAAGAATAGAACAACATATTGAGCAAAAGTTGTATAAAGCAGATGAAAATAAGACACTAACCCTAGCTTACAAGCATGATAGTATAATAAACATTTGTACATGTTCCTGATCTACCAATTAAAGCTTAATATTGTTAATTTATTTCTATTTTTTTATTTATTATTTTTATTCCAATGGTGCACTGAAGACAAGATCCTGTTTCCCCAATAATATTTTTTTCTTGGCACCTTAAAATATATTTTAAGTTCGTGTTCTCCACTCTTACTGACAATTAGTGAACTACTAACACTACCACTCTTACTAAAATTTAATTACACTACCTGTCTAGTTTTCTTAAATTTGATTTAGCAGCATAGCACTATATTCTTAGAGGAGAATCATGCACTAATCTGCCATGTACCCATATAGTTTTACAATAATAAATAGTCCAATGTGTGATGGATACTGATGTCCTCATCCAAAACAGTGGAACAGACTGTTGCCTCATTTTCAAAGATCACTTGTCCAATGATAATATTGGACACGTGCTTGGAGTTTGCATATCCCACCCATGTGGCTTGGCTGTACCTCTAATACTCCAGTTTCCTTCCACATGTCAAGAGAGACGTAGATTAAATGGTTGTTAGTAGTTTTCTTAAATTAGATTAAGCAGCATTGAACTCTATTCTCAAAGAAGAATCAGGTGCTAGTTCTATAAAGTAAACTTAATGATAATTAATATGCAGTTATGCTTTTCATTATTAATTACATGCACATGTAGGTGAAAAAACTAAGTTTTTTGAAAGTGTCCTCTGGAACTTTGACGTTAGATTATACAGGTGGTCTTACTGTCTTGGAGGTAGTATGTCTGTGGTGAATTGTCTGCCTGAAAATCGCTGCTGTAACATAAGTTTCCTGTAAGGGATTAATAAAGTATCCATCTATAACCATCTTATCAGACTGTGGACATGGGAACAGTTATATAGTGCATAGCTGTATTGTAGAGAAAAGGATGAACCTGGAAATTTGGACAACTTTACTGAATTTGGAAAGTGTAGATGCACTGTTTTGACTTGTGAACTTTAGCAAGTTAGAGGATAATTTCATGCATTTCATGTCAAATATCTGATAGCTCCTCAGAGAACCAGATATTTAATTTGTCTAACTCTTACAATATTTATGAAAAACATGCTAATTAGAAGCTGGTTCTGGAAAAAGAGAAACTACTCGAGTTCACGCTGCAATATTCTTCCACCGTTTTCTTCACGTTCCAGGATATGATCGAGGAGGGTTGACTATTCTAGATTTCTGGATTAGCTTTGGCTCAGATATCATTTTCATTAAATTAAAAACCATCACAAAACTAACCTGGCACCTTCAACAACAAATTGCATTGAAACAGAACATAGACTGAAAAGGATGTAGCCTAGGCCTTACTGTATACACACCGCTCACAAAATTACGAGATATTTCAAAATAAAATATGTGTATATATATATATATATATATATATACACACACACATATACATATACACATATACATATACACACACATACATATACACACATACATATACATATACACATATACATATACACATACACATGTACACATACACATGTACACATACACATATACACATATCACATATACACATATATACACACACACATTTTAAATACAGTAAATATAGTCATGTAGAGTCTTAATTTAAGTAGCAATTAGTTAAAACGCTATAAATAACATTTAGTAAAGTAAATGTTAATTCTTATCATTGTATCATTTATAAATCTTGAAATGCTTACTAATAATAAAGGGAATGCTACCTTTTTTCCCCTTTCAAGACTGATTATCTTATCTCCTGTTAACAGCAAGCATTCAGTTGTACTAGTTTTCCGTCATTTAGACAATAGACAGATGTATACATGACATTTTTATAAACTAATATGATTGTTCAGACCTTTGGATATTAACGGAAATGGTTGCCTGTAATTAATAATCCAGTGAGCAATGTTTACAGAATTGCTTGCGCAACAAAGAAGAAATTGATTCAGAGCGACCCAAATGGTGCACAATATTGTTTATGGATAATGAGAAGATATCAAAATGTTTCACTGTGCACAACCTACATTCTATGAAAGGTGTGCAGAGGGGACATATATATATATATGTGAAATGGATCTCGTACACCTTGGGCCGAATGTGCTCCCCTGTGATACTTGTCACTATTGAATCCTCAATAAACAGGGTCAATCAGGTTGCATTCATGCAGCGACAAATTCACTTCTGAATTTTCCATGAATAATGCATAAACTGACAAAATCTTCAGCATGCCACTGGGATCCCGCACAGCGGTACCTACAGCATGCTACCTGCATTTGATGGATCATCCAATATATAACAGATAGTCCCTTATGATGCTGGTTTGGGGGATATGAAAGAACATTTATCTACGATGCCTCTAGCATCAGCTTACTTAACCCACCTCAACCTTTTATCGCTACAAAATATGATATACGGGCATTTTCAAAGGCGAAAGCCTGTGCAGTTAATATATATCATATATCTGCCAGATAACTTGATAAATGTGATGCTGGCTTTATCGTTAATGCACCAAGAATAGACAACAAGTACATAAGAAAAGAGCCAGTCCACAAGAATGCACAGGTTATGTGGCTAAAAATGTGGAAATGCAAAAATGTAATAATTAGTATAGCACTTGACCTTAACGACCATCACTCTGCAAGAAGCCTAGATTTTGTAATGGTCGTTTTGGCTGACAAATGGCATTTTAATTATTTTCATCATGTTGCATCTGTTGTGCTAAAATCTGAGATTTCTCATCAAGATTCCCAAACTTTCCTTATGAGCTCTGTTTTAGGAGAGTAGTGCAGAATGTTGAACTTACTAGAAGACAAAATATGTTAAGTAACCATTTACTGTCCCATTGAGTGCATTTTTATTCACTTTTATGCAATAACGCAATCACAGTCAGAATTCTGCAATTCTTCAAGTGAGCATGTAAACAGCAGACTCTTATAAATCAAATAAAAAAAATATATACAATAGAGAGCACCAAAAATCTCAGTAAGCAGATTTCTCAGATCATGTATACCCATGCAACAATTTTTTATCCTGCCATTGCATGCAAACTCCCAATCTCCATGCATTCTTTTTTTTAACTTGCTCTTAACTTAATCCTGGTCAGGGTTATATATTAACTAATATAATATTAAGAAATATTAATGGGCCTATCATGCATGTTTTGGGCTGTGTGAGGAAACTGAGGTGGACCCATTCCAGTCCAACTGGACTGGAATCTAGAACCTTCTCTCTTTGAAGCAATGCTACCTACAGCGATCAAAATAACATAAGAGGTGTCCAGACAACTCTGGCCATATAATGTACCTTTTTCATCACATATACAGTGTACACGCACACACTCACAGGAATGAACAAAGTGATGGATGTTACCTGCATGGAAGTCCACCCCTACAGCAAACAGCGTACCAGTGATGGGCATCAGAGTCTCTGTATGCTCAGTAGGGTCCAGAGAGATTCCACGGACTCCCTCATGCACAGAGTACATCAGAAAGGAGCTTACACCTAAGGAATTAAACATAAACAACTGCTGAGAACAAACCAAAAATACCACCAAATCTTCAGTGCCCAAAAAAAAAAAGTTAAGGTCAGGGAGCCAGAGAGTGGAGACAGTAACAAATGAGACACAGCAAACAAATGGCACATAAGGAACAAAGGTTACAATTCACAAAAAAAAAAAAAAGAAAACGTACACAGACACAGAATATGGTTAAAGCAGGACAGGTGAGAGGAATTAATATACCCATTACTGGGATCACTATCAGGGCTGGGCCAGGGTAACCCAAAAGTATCCGAAAGTGCCATAACGCCATACCAAACCATTACACCGATAGCAGACGTGCCAGGAAAAAAAGTCAAACTTCATTTTATTTCTAACAAAAACAAACATTTTGGTTTATGAATAGAATTTTGATCTAGAAATAGGAACATGCCTAATTGTGGAATGTACTTTTTTAGGTACTCATTGTTCGTCACGGACTTCATAATCCAGGACTGAAATTGCACTTATGTATTTAAAATTTTTGTTAATTACTATATTTCTGCTGTTTCTCCTTGTTGTTTGTACCTAGAATAAATTTTACAAGGTTTAATTTGCACTTGGGCCATAGGCGTGATACCCAGCAGGCTTTGCTTGTTAATGTAAATCAGCAACGATTGCTCCAAGATTGCAAGGGAAGCTCTGCTTCCCCTAAAATTACAAACTAAATAGTCAAAACGTGTACAGTTGTGCTAACATTTCATTGGATACAGATGCGTTAGAATACGTTAATCTCAGAGGAGTTTGTTCAGAATCAGCTACTTATCACAAATTGACTGACTTGATTTTGTTAACTTCCCAAACATTCCCATAGTGTCGATGCCATAGAATTCAAGGAACTTTCTTATATGGTCTATAGTCAGTGCATTTGCTGAGTGCCCATAGAAGCTGAGTGTAAATTCCATTTATATTGAGATTGCATGGATAGTCCCCTCCTCAATCGCCCAGAAAGAGATGGTATTGGATAAATGACAGTATCGTCCCTCCCCAGATGCTCAGCATCTCCAGGTGTGAATGTAGCTGTGGGCGGGCCTCAACTGTCCTGTAAGCCGAATTTCCTCCTGATATTTGGAAGATCAGTCGAAAGGCTGAATCCTGTTTTAAATTACAGCTATTTTGAGATAGACAGTGCAACTTGATCAGCAATTAGAGCTACACAGAAATGATTTTCTCCTTGCTTTAAAAAAGATAAAGTCTTACACCCGCAACACAATGGACCAAGGCTGTCTAAGCAGACTAGCTGTGCTCGCCATTAGAGGACACAGGTCAAGTCCCTCTAAAAGATGCCCACTATAAGGACAGAATTTTCTTGAAAAGGAACAAAAGGCAGAAAATAAATATAATGAAATTGACAAATTTTATGATTTAAGTTGACAGTGAGCTTCTCCCACTTTGAAAGACCAGCAGCTGCCACTGGTATAAATGTAAATAATGCTTATTTCATGCTTATTTCAGATGGCATTTACTGGGTTCGTAATATATATATATATATACATACATACACACACACACACACACACACACACACACACACACACACACACACACACACA